>VZRQ01009435.1:473154-515561 GCA_013397975.1 Machaerirhynchus nigripectus | reverse complement strand
TGGAAGGCAGGAGGGTTCTGCAAAGAGACCTGGAATGGTTGGATGGTGGGCAGAGTCCAGTAAGATGAAGTTTAATAAATCCAAGTGCCGAGTCCTGCATTTTGGCCACAATAACCTCCTGCAACTCTATAGGCTGGGGACAGTGTGGCTGAACAGTGCCCAGGCAGAAAGGGACCTGCGGGTACTAACAGCGTCCTGGCCTGTATCAGGAATAGTGTGGCCAGCAGGAGCAGGGAAGTCATTCTTCCCCTGTACTTGGCACTGGTGAGGCCGCACCTCGAGTACTGTGTCCAGTTCTGAGCCCCTCAGTTCAGGAAGCACGTTGAGACTCTTGAACGTGTCCAGAGGAGGGCAACAAAGCTGGTGAGGGGCTTGGAACACAAGCCCCGTGAGGAATGACTGAGGGAGCTGGGGTTGTTTAGCCTGGAGAAAAAAAGGCTCAGAGGTGACCTTATAACTCTCTACAACTACCTGAAAGGTGGCTGTGGTCAGGTGGGTGTTGGTCTGCTTTTCCAGGCAACAACTGACAGAACAAGAGGACACAGTCTCAAGCTGCACCAAGGGAAATTTAGGTTGGATATTAGGAAAAAGTTTTTTACTGAAAGAGTGATAAAATTTTGCAATTGTCTTCCCGGGGATGTGGTAGAGGCACAGTCCCTGGATGTGTTTAAAAAAAGATTGGATGTGGCACTCAGTGCCATGGTTTAGTTGAGGTGGTGTTGGGGCATGGGTTGGACTTGGTGATCTTAAAGGTCTCTTCCAACTTGGTGATTCTGTCATTCTGTGAATAGGTAGGCAGCAGCACATCATGCACAGGTCTGATAGAAAAAAAGAGCTTCAGAGGCTAGGAGGAGATGTCATTTTTAATGTTCACCAACAAGATTAGCATTTTTCATTCCCCAGAAGGTTTATTAAGACATGCATAGACTTTCCCAGTCGATAGACCAGATCCTGGTACTCACATCCCAGGCACTGCACTAGGATGCTGCACATTACTTTGGCTGTCCCAGCTGCACCAGCTATGAGGGATGTTTCCTCCAGTGGAGGAACAGAGAAAACAGAGGAAGATCATGCCATAGTCTGCTTCAGTTGCATCCAGTCAGTTTATCATTGCTTGTATTATGTTGCATCTCCCCCAGAAGCTGCATCCAGCTCGGTCTTCTCCAGAGTTATTTCTGAAATTTTGCACCAGCCACAAGTACTCACTGGTTATATTTTAGTTAATTTTAGTATACTGGGTATTTTTTGTACCTTCTTGAATATGGATTTTTATGCACAAGGAAAACTCTACATAACTTACAGAACATTGCCAGGAGAACTGGTTTTCAGGAGATTTTGCCAGACACTTTACGCCATGCTCTTTGGACTGTTCAGTAAAAACGTACCTTAAACTTGGGTAAAAAGAAAATTCATGGCATGAACTGCCATATTAGGGAAGAATATGCAGCAATTTAACCATTAGATATGTCAGACACGGGGATTATATTACTAGATATTATCATTCTTTTCTGTAGATATGTCTAGGCAGGAAGTCAGAAAAAAGTATGTAATATCATTCATGTTCTTTTTTATTGATATACTTATAAGAGCTACTTGAACCTGTCACACAGGGCTTCATTTGGTGCTCCTTGAAGTTAATGGAAAACATTGGATTGACTTAAGGCCATAGTTCAGGCCTATAATTGATCTAAATGAGATGATAATAAGGTGTGTATATTAATATCTCTACTTTGCCTCCTCCAGTCGCTGACACTACCATTTTACTGTATCTTGTCTTAAGCTACATGCATAAGGCCCTGAGAGAAATTACTATTTTCTTCAACTGCAGAGTGAACTAGAAAATGCATCAGTGAAACATGAAAATTGAAAAAAAGGGGAAAAGGCAATTTAAAATAACTAAAATTTGGTGAGATGTTTTATAAAAAGAAAAAAATATCAGTTATGCAAATTTTGAACCCATAAACAAGGAATTCTGGGACTTTCAAATAATTTTTTTGACCTTTCAAGTAGCAGAGACAAATAACATGAAACTGAATACCCTCCCACTACCAAATCCATTTTTACTGAAGATGACCTTCAAATAGTTCTGAGTGTTCCTGATTATCTCCAGACAAAAACCATGACACATCATTGTTAATTTAATACACCTGAATGTTTTTTGTCAGGACTTTATAACAATGCCAGAGAAACCAAGATCTGATTGTTATAAATGGGCCTAGATGTCATTCTTCAAAACAAAATTTTGATTCTTCCACTAAGATTTTTGGGAGAGGATGAAAAAAATGGAAAATGTTAGATGTCCGTACAGATTGTCTCAGCGAAATCCTGAACCAGAGTGACATGCAAATTCCTACTAATTAACAAAAAGTCAGCAGTTGTATAATTAACAAAAAGTCAGCAGTTGTATAACAGCAAGAGTCTTGGGGAAAGAAAATGACAGCCAGTTTTCACAAAAGCAGATCTTGTTTCAGTGAAAGAAGGGCTCGGCACATCCCTAGACTGACGGTATGACTGGATCTATTGCACAGGTGCAGGAAATCTGTCCCTTCCTAGAAGAGCAGTTCCTCTGTGCATGCACAGAACATGGAGCACTTCCACAGGAGCGCTGGACCTGTGTGACCTGTGTAGTTCCTCTGTCACCAACCTGCTGCCAGGCTGGCAGAAGGACAACCCAGGAAAATGGCAGCTGGTGCAGGATTATCCGGCTGAGTGCTCTTCAAAGGGTAGGAGAAAAAGGCACGTGGCAGAAGTGGTGTGAGAAAAGAAAGTCTTATTAATAAATGTTTAAACTACTTTCTACCTATTCCACGGTACAGGTTTTGACTGCAAGAAAATCCTGAAATAACGCAGCCATTCTTTTTCTACAACTTTGTCAAGTTTGCTGTCATCACAGCCTTATCAACCAAGGCTGTGTAGATTAGAGAATGTTTAGAAAGAACTTATAAATAGACACAAATGCAATAATTTTTTAAAAAATAAAGTGGAAAACAATGTATTTAATTAGTAAATTATTCAAGACTCACATGGGTGTATTAGGAGCATCTGTTGTACTTAACAGTAAATGTCTAATGTAGTCTGACTTTTAGTTACTGTCTATATATTGATAGAAATTAAACGTGATTGGCCCAAATACTGAGCCCTGGGGAACACACTTGTCAGCTGGATGTCACTCCATTCACCACCACTCTCTTGCCTGACCAACCAGACATCTTCTACCCACCATCCAAGCCATGAGCAGCCAGTTCCCCCAGCAGAATGCACTGGGAAATTGTGTCAAAGACTTTACCAAAGTCTAGACAGACAACATCCATAGCCTGACTTTCAATTTCTATAGTAAGTGTGTAACAATATAAGTCTTGATAGTTTTGTCTCAAGAATTACAGATCTGTTAGAAAAACAGTCAAGCTTGATGCAAAACCACAAAGCAACGGAGAGAGCACCTACACTATTGAGTCATATACTTTCCAGGGACAGATACAGTACAGTCACTGTTATCTAACGGTATTTCATTTGAGCATAGAAAACAACCTTTGTTGGACAGACAGTGCCAAAACCCAGTTATTTTCAGTTTAAGTTGCTTAGATAGACAAGGATTCAGAAAATGTGCAGAGAAAAGGTGAATCTAATGTTATGGTCAAATTAATATTTAATCTTGTATCCTACATTGAATAGACAACAGACTGATTGCTCAGTCATTCTTCTGCTCTATGAGATTGCAATCTTTGCCTGCAAATAGTCAGAAAAGGATTTGAGGCTTGGATTTACAGACCAAAGGTGAATAATCTGCTGATTGACAGTTTCCGAATGTCTTTTGTTGTTTGATGTTTTGCTGTTGCTATTTTTATGGGGGTTTTATTTACTTTTAAAAGAAAAAAGTGTTGCACAACTTCCAAAATCACAAGAATGTGCAACACGGGAAGAAGTGGTGCTGAGGAAAAAAGAGTTCTCCAAGATGGCAAGGTAAGCACAGTGATTAGAGAAACACTTTCAAACAAAATACTTTCATCAAAGGCTACTGTTACAGTGAATAATTTGTCTTACTCATCCACTGGGGATGTCTAGTAAAGGCATATCAGTGCACACATATAAGTGTCTGGGGTCTTGTAATTATACTGTATTTAGTTTCCCCTTTTAATGATTAACTTTGTTTGCACATTGGGATAGTGTTAGGGTGTTCTCTCTCTAAGTGGTTATATTTGCATTCCTTAGTCTTGGGAATACTTAAAAAGGATGAATCTGGGATTTTCCCTGTTTTCTTCTCTCGTGACAAATTTTGTTGCTGGTGACTTGCCCATTGTTTGATATTACAATGATAATCATTTTTATAATCTAAAGAGTAGATAAAATTTGCACTGCCTAATGCTACACCTTCTGATGTAGGGGGTCATGGAAATAAAGACACTGGTATGTGTGGAGTTCTGGAGTGTAGAAAAGAACTCACAAGTTTTTTTACATCCAAAAGAAACATCAAATTTGTTACATATATTGATTCCAGAAGAGAAGAGAGACCACAGAAGTAATTTTAAAAATTCTAGGCATATGAGAGCTTGATATTTTAATAATATTTGTTGGCGAGGCTCAAAATCGTTTGTCTTTGACACAGAGAAAAAATAGGTTGGGGTCTCAGGATCCGTATTCTCTCAGTGCAGAAAAACAATCTTTCTAAATGGCAACTTTTTTTTTTTTTTTCCCCAGAAGAATACTGTTTGCTTCCCAATTCAGTATAAATCCTGCATTATATACAAGCAAAGTCCAGTCTTCTTAGGGTGTTCTTCCTTCAGACCCCTTTTTTTTCAAGGAAACATTTAGCTACTGAAATGCCTCTAAAGAGATTCCCATTTTCTAAGGAGGCTGCCTCTTGGGAATTATGCTGCGTGGTCGTAATGAATAAGTTCTGCTTTCTGTAGTGGCCTTCTGTTGAAGAAAAGGTTAAAAGTGCCAACAGTGACATTGAAACTTGGCCTGGTAATAAGCCTGAAACCTGACCTGCATAAGCCATTGGGAGAGTGCACTGCCCATGTCTGATTCAGGGCTGCTTTAGGAGTGTGGCCAAAGCAGGACACCACTGCCAGCTGTGCTGTGGTTTTTGTTTGCGCGTGGTGTCGGCATATGTCACCTGAGACCACCAAAGTGTTTTCACAGGCCAATGAGCTCCAATTAGGAGTCATTCCAACACGTTCTAATTTTCAACAGAGAAACTTAAATTACCTGGAAGTGCATTGCACAGGCAGAAAGAAATCAGAGAAATATTTTTCTTAAGTTACTAACCTTGGACACTTTCCCCTTTATTAGTTCCAGAACCTTCCTATTTTGTGCGCATGTTACATATCACACCTCACAAAAAGGAAAAGAAGAAAAGAGCACTTGGGATCAGTCACAACATTTGCTGCAGAGGTCTAAATTATTTCAACAACTATTAATAATTAATTATTAATAATTAATAATTAACAACTCCTATAACAACTGTTAATTAGGTATAACTGACACTTTTTACTAAAAATTACTAGAAACTCAAAAATAGAATAAGTCAAATGAATAAGAGATAACAAAACCTTTATTATATATAACTTTTAACAGTTAAAAACAAGTCTGCCTATTTATTATTTGAAAGCTTGATGGATAAATTTTGCAATCTAAATAATTTTGTATACTAAGCCTTGGTTAAGTTACAGACCTATGATCTGTATTGTATGTTTGGATCTTTCTCCTTTTTTCAATTTTAGGAACAGATTTTCCATCTGGTTAAATATACTCTTCTACCTATGAATGGTTATTTTCCCTTCATACACACAGAATAAGATCAAACCTGTCACTATTTACTCATAACAGACATTTTGGCTGTACAGTAATAATTTTTACACCTGCTCACAAAGCCCACACGCAGCTTTCTAAAATCCATGTTTAGATTTGCTCCCAACTGTTCCTGTGGCTCCTGTGTTCTTATTTACTTGACTTCTTCATCTGATCTAAACACCCACACTTACTGAGCAATCCACAAAAGTGAGTATCTCTTTGCAAGTAGTGATTCACTTCTGCTGTTATTGCTTCATTTGAACTCTGCAGGAAATGAAAACTGAATGCCCACAAAGGTGCCTGTCAGCTCTTCCACCCAGTTTCAGCAAAGACCATGCCATTCTCGGGGGGCAGTCTGCAATTATAGTATTCAAAGTCAACATTTTGTTGAGTGTTAAATTTAGTAAATGTTTTACCTACCATACACCATCTCAGAAGTAAGAATAAGGACCTTAATGATCCAGCCAAATACCCACTTGCCTAATCTATCCAAATACTCATTTCAAAGATACAACCTGATCCTGAAACAGAGGTCTGTTACTCAGAACCGACATTCTTTGAAGAAAAGCATTACACAAAGAAATAATTTGCCCAGCACTTGAGCATTTGTTTTACAGCAGTCACAGTCAAGAAACCATTTTCAGTACTGTGCCATGGAATGTGCTAGCTGGAAAAATCAAGCTTGGAGGGCTGCGAGCTTCAATCCATTTTGGATCATAAGAAATCAGTGTGTTCATTTGTCATCTCCAGCAGCCATGCCTTTGTCCGTGAACAACATGCAAACCAATGTGCAGAACAACTTCAAAACATAAATATCAGATGTGAGAGGATGGTTCAGAATACTTGAAGTTAATGCTCAGGTGCCACGTTGATGAGCATAGGACAGATCTTTGGAGAAAGGCAAAGATAAATAACAGGAAACATCAAACATCCTTTCATCCTTCACAGTTCATTAACATCTGAAAGATGATACTACCCATTTAATTTTGGATATGGTATGGTGATATCAGCTCAATGTCCTCACAAGAAAGACCAGATCCACAACCAACCAATCAACCAAAAAAAAAAAACAACTCAAAATCCCACAGAAAAACCAACCAACCAAAATACTTACAGAATAATTTTAGTTGGAAAAGACCTTTAAGATCGAGTCCAACCATTAAACCAGCACTGCCAAATCCAGCAGTAAACCAAGTCCCTAAGTGCCACATCTACACGTCTTTTAAATATCTCCAGGGGTGGTGAAGCAACCACTTCCCTGGGCAAACTGCTCAAGGGCTCATTTTAATTGAATGTTTTCAGTTCTGTTCTGAGAAAGGGCAGAAGTTTCTCTTTTGAAGTGCTTAGATCTACATGTGTAAGGATTGTCAGAAACTCTAGATATTTCATCTTTCACTCCATCTTCCTAAGGATTTAAAGCCTATGAGTGGGGCCAAACAAGTGCCTGTTGAACAAACATTTCAAACAGTTCCTGCTTCTTCTGTCAGAGGATGACAGATCAGGACCCTCAGCAGTTCAGTGTTTTAACGACAAAGACTCTCATCCAAAGTGTGAGTGACTATGGTTTTCTTTCTTGAAAGGAATCATGTTTCATTTCCTCTACTCTCTAGAGCATACTTCTCCCAGTGCAGATACCCTCACAACTCCACCTGTTTGCTTTGGTTCAAGCATTGCATCGTATAAGAGATATCAAGCCAAAAATCTAAGGCAAACATGACTCCGTAAGCTGGTAGAAGAGTCCGGGTTTTTTTTAAGAAGGGGGTGGCGGGGTGAATAAATTGAGAGCAGGTGCTGCACTGCACCCTGATGATGCCTTCAGTTTCTTTGTCTAATTGGCTGCAAGCATTATTCACTTTTCTCCTGAGCCTAGAAGATTCTGTGTATCCTTTCATGGATGTAGGTCCATATATTCACATTACAGTACATGCTGAAACTGTTGGGAGTAAGAGGAACAGGTGAAAAAAATAGTGCATAGGAAATATTGCATTTGCTTCATTTACTGATTTTCCTGTCAGGCCAGGAAATTCCCTTCCTGAGGTCAAGAGTTTCTTTCTACCGTGGTTTTCCATAAGCTCAGTGTTGCAAACCAGGCAAGACTAGGAGAAACTAAAGGTTCCCAAATGTGGACTCCGGTGAAGCAACAAAAAGCACATATTAGAAAGCTGATGATTTCTCATCAGAAACATGACACTTGAAATGAAAGAATAAGACTTTTCTCTTTTAGCTTGAGTTCCCCAGCTTAGTTCCACTGCTGTAGTTTATAGATTAAGAACTATTGCTTTTTAATTTGACTAATGTGGAATCATCATCTCTAACTTCTAAAAGGAATAAACAGGCCTCTGGATATTGCATAAATTTATTTATTGGGATGGAAGACCAATAAAATTAAAAAAAATAAAAACTTAATGCTTCACATAGATGGTAAAGTTTATGTATAGCAATTATTATGGATAACTATCTCTGTATATCTGTCACACTCAATGCTCCTTCCCTTACCTGGTATTAGTCATTATTGCTGAATAGTGGGCTAAAGCTGGATGCTAACCACTGCCACAGGAGTAAAGGTACTGTAGATATTGCCTTGCAGTGGCAACTGGGAACAATTAGTTCTTTGCTAGGTGTTGGCATAATTTTTAAGATATAGAGGCTGCTTTTTTGTCCTTCAGGCAGTGCCTAAAAAAGCTGACTGATATTCCTGTTCCTGCTAGACATTAAGTTAGCTTCTCAAAGGCCCAGGGAAGAATGAATGATGGCACAGGTCTGAATGTTGCTGACATACTGATGTCACAGTTGCCTTTACTCACCCATGAACTTTGCTGCTGGTGACATGCGTAGCTGTAATTTATATGGCAAAACTGTACTCATAGAAGACTTACTGGCCAGTGCCATGGACCTCGATCAGATTTTTCAGAAACAGGAGCTGTATAATTTGAGTGTGACTTCCTATGGAGTTTTTCACTTTTATGAATTGTTATGCATCCTATCTTTGTCCATTACCAAGTTCGGTGCATAGTGTTATCAGACACGCTGCTAAGCCATTTTGAATCAAACTACTTAGGAAACTTCAAGCAGTACTGGAATCAGTTTACCAGATTAATTCCCTCTTCCTCCAAAAGGAAGCTATTTCTACATGATGAAAACCCAGACTGAAAGACAAATTTATGGAATTTCTTTAACAAAGACTGACTTCTCCGTAGTATCTACTTCTTATTCCTTAATAGGCAAATCAAATATATATCTAACTGACAGAACCTAGCCTTAGAGCTCCCAGACTTCACCAGGTGGCATTGGCTGAAACTTAAGTAGAGAAGACCAGATTTAACCCCAAGGCACAACTCTGCTGCTATGGAAAGTGCTTATTTCCATCCAGATCAGAATATTCAACTCCAAAAAATAAATGGAAATTTCTACTCAGCATATTCAGTTCAGTCTTTTTTGACTATCTGGCACAATCTTAATGATATTCAGAAAAAGGTATTTTTTAGCACTAGCATCCTGGGTAATAAAATTTATCAGTAAGTGGAAAATTTACCATAAATTTACACTACTGTAATCTTCATTCACATAGAATTGTAGATGATTTTTTTCCAGTATATTCAGCCACATTTTTCAAAACACTAGACAGATACTGAGTAATGAACTAGTATTGTAATAGGAAAGACAGAAGCAAAAGAAATGCTTTTGTGTGACACTTCTCAAACATAAACAAAAAAGTCCCTCATTATCCTGATTTAAAAAGAAAATAATTAGGAACACTTAAACCAAATTTACTGGGAAAGAAACCATATTTTCAGTTTTCTTGCTGCTGATATATTTGATATCTAAAAAATGCAAGTCTTGTTGAAACTCTCCTGAGTGCATTCCTCAGTATGAAATTTAATGCATCTAATTTATGTGTCCAGTTTAAACCTTACTTCATTGAAAAGATAAGACTGTGAAGCAGAAAGGGAGGGGAATTCAGATGCTGTAAGCTCCTGTGTTCCTTATACTGGTAACAGAAGGAAGCAAGTCCCCTGAGAGACCTTCAGAGGGACACTCAGTTCACCTAATTTGTGTGTCTGCCTTCCTTTAACAGTCAGGGCTTGCACAGGAAAAAGCAGCGAGATCCATGAGCCAGGAGTGTGCCCTTGTGGCCAAGAAGGCCAGTGGTATGCTGGAGTGTATTAGGAAGAGCATTGCCAGCCCATCAAGAGAAGTGATCCTGCCTCTCTACTCAGCCCTGGTGAGGCCACATCTTGGCCAGCTAAAAAGATGAGTTTATGTTGCAGCCTTCCCTTCAGCAGCAGCATTAACAATTCCTCTATTCAGAGGCCAGTTTTAATGTTAATATCTTTGAGAGTTTCCCCCTCCAGACAAATTCAGCTTCCAGCATCCAGTAAATTCAACAGTTATTAGAGGAAATGCAGAGACACCCACAGAACAAAAATGGATCTTAGTGAAGCAAATAGAAGCCAATTCATTGAAAAACAGGGTAGTGCCTCAACCTCCTTGCAAGAGGCCTTAGGAGATATGTTTTAGTTAAGCAATATTTTCTGAACTCACTAGAGATCAACAAGAACAGTATGTGGCCTCTATTATGAAGGAAGCTACACTACAACACCTGCAGACACATCCAGCCTTAAAATCTATGACTGGGGAGTCACAAATCAAGTCCCTTGACACTCTCAGTTGCTCCACACTCACGTGTCGTCTCCTCTCTGCCTTTCCTATTTTCTAGAAGAATGAGTCAAGTTGAAAGTGCTTAATTTTTTTTTCCCCTGGACCCAAAAGATCTAAAACAATAATTAGACCATGGGCTGGGAAGTGTGGCCAGAAGTTTCATTCCACTGGCACAGTGAATTATCCACTGTTAGAAAGAGCTCATGTCTGCTAAGGAGACACTTTCTGCAGGACTACAGAATGAACATTTTCCAGAGATTAATAACAGCATTACACCTCATTATTTGCTGTTGCAATTACCAGGTATGTTCCTTTGACAGTAACTTTCAATATAAATTCCTAAAAATATTTTCATTTAAAGAAATCTAACCAACCAACCAAGAGAAACAACCCTACCAAAAAAAACCAAAAAAAAAACAAAAAAAAAAAACCAAAAAAAAACCAAAAAAACCAAAAAAACAAAAAAAAAAAACAAAAAAAAAAAAAAAAAAAACCCAAACAAAAAAAACCAAACCAACAAAAAACCCCCAACTGATAAGACAGCAAAGGAAAAAACGCTCACTGAAACAAAAACTGCACACTGCATATAGGGAGCAGAAGATGAAGAGATAAGGCACAACTGAGATTGGCTTATGTTGGAAGTCTGTCAGGACTTAAAGAACTCAGTCAATTTTTTTCAAAGCACTGTCAAAGAAGGAAGTTCTCATGAGATAAGCTACCAAAACAGGCCCAGATGGCAAACAGGAGGGCATTAAATTCAGGCCTACATAAAGGTGAAATGTTTGGAATTAGCACACCTGATGATATTCCACTTTGCAGACTGTGGGAAAAGCATGGATGCAACAACTGGAAGATTCCAGACCCGGTGAGGCAGATCTGGGTAATCTAGTCAGACAAAAATTCCCATCATGCCAAACTGTGAGGAAGGAAGCAGCTGCTTACACACATGCCATCCCAAGATGGCACATGGCACATACGCCTCTGGATACCTGGGACTTAGACTGTATAAAAGTGGTATGTACTGAAGAACACTGGGGATCCCACCACTGAGAAGACCAGAAGGAAAAAGGCCAGGGTAGACACTGCAGGAACCCATGTGGTGGTGACTATAATCTGTCCATCTGTCTGTCTCTCTCTCCCCCCTATCACCCCTTCCTATTTCTACCCCTTTCTCTCTCTCTCTCTCTCTCATTTACTGTTAAATAAAATCTGTACTTTTGACTTTGGCATATGGTCTCATTTGCACCCTAATTTGGGCAGAGGTATCTTTTAGTAACCAGACTCAAATATTATTTCAGGAGTGGCATCCTAACATTATTCCAGTGGATCTTAACAAAGTCATCCAGAGAGTTAGGGAAGGAAATCAGTGTAATAATATTTATATACACTGAAAAATACAATCACATTTTGTTGGATTTAAAAGGATCAAAGACATTTCCTTTCATGAACTCAGTGAGGTACATTAATTACATTACCCGGACAATGCTGATGAACCTGCAGTCATTTAAATAAGAAGAGGAACTGCCATGTATGAGTATGAGAAAGGCCCTCGCAAGGGAGGATCAGAACTGCACTGAGGAGGGAGTTAAACTGGCCCATAAGGGAAGAGTTGGGTATTGTTGTAGATCCATTAAATGTTGTGCAGCCTGAGAATGAGTATGATAGACTGTCACTAGTAGCTCAATTCCACTGCCCACATATGGGCATCACGAACATTTTTAGATGCCCTAGGCTATAAGCTGAAGCCAAACTTGCTGGTCAGTGAATAAAAGGAGATCAAATATCCATTGATTATGGTGTGGGTTTACCCAC
Organism: Machaerirhynchus nigripectus; assembly: GCA_013397975.1. Lineage (NCBI taxonomy): Eukaryota > Metazoa > Chordata > Aves > Passeriformes > Dicruridae > Machaerirhynchus > Machaerirhynchus nigripectus. Next base: position 503,297 of record VZRQ01009435.1, on the reverse strand, counting down.
ATAGTCCTTTGGATAAGTATACAAAGGCACTTATATTCAGCTGCCTTAATTTTAAGAGGAAAATGTAACTGTCCCTTTCCTTGGATTTTCTCCTACAAAATAAGAGAGGAGAGAAAGATGGCACACACTAGCATAGCAGTATCCAAATATCTGACAATCTTCCCTGCGTCTCATTCTTGGTACTATAGCATTATGCAAATCATGGACTAAAGCTTCTGGAAAGCTAATGATACTGTTTGAGACTTTTCGTGTCCAACAGAAGCTTAAGCTGTATCTATCCTTGTACTCCAAGGCTATAGCACTCAAAATAAAAAACATAACATTTCAGTTATTTTCAGAACACTTTTTCCAACTTCTCAAGCACCATAAAATACAGTAGCTCCTTTTATGAAAAAAACCCAGACAAACACACAAAAAACACACCAAAAAGGCATTTTCTATTGATACAGTCAGAAAGATATTATTACTGAAAATAAGATGAGAACTCTGCTAGTTTCAGTAGACTTTTGCCAAATTATGTTAAGGTTCTTATGGAAAAAAGATGATCTTCATGTTTTATTTGAAGACCCAAAATCTTTGAAAGCACCCGATGATCCAAATAAAGGATCTTTCAGCATCTCAACATAGTTTATTTAATCACAAAAAATATCTGAGATCCAAACACTACTTCTCAGAAGGATCTAATTTGCAGGTCTCTGATGACATCCAAGACGATGATGTTAAATCACCTGGTATGGTATAAATTCACTTTGTTCTTAATGTTTGGCTTGAACTTCTGAAATTCAAATAAAAGACACTTTTGGACTCTGGACTCCAAAGGCATTAGTCAATCTGCCAATTTCTGGGATCAGAGACAGATACCAGAATTACTTGGAAGGGTATTGCAGCAAAACTCTCAGATAAGAAGAGACAAAATAAATTTAGTTTTCCCAGTTTTCATAGGCTCACTCTATAAACAGAAGTAAGATTAGATATGCTAAAAATAACACATAATATTTCATTTTGTAATTATTCTTTGAATATACTGAAAATATAGCTGTTGTCCTATTCTTGCACCTCACAGATAATACATACAATATCCTTACAGTATCCTATAACATCATTATAGTACTATATAATTATATAGTACCATGACAGATAATAAATATAATGTTATACATTCTCATGCAGAGGAGGTTCTGCATTCTGCTGTATATGTATTTTTTTTAGTATCACTGTAAGCAGTTTTAAGGTTATAATTCAAATGAAAACAACTTCTGGGAACACCAGTACTTCTCCTACCCTACACAGAAGTAATAATGCAGTGGAAGGTTGATGCATTTTCCACCAATACCAAATACTGGAGGTTGCAGATACAATCAATTCACATTTTGGGAAAAAATATTCATGCTTGAAGGTCTTCAAGTATGACTGATCCCTATTTACATAGAGAATGTAAGATCAGCAGACAAAGAATATATTTTCTGCTTCTGTTTAGCATATTATAGTACTTACCAGAAACAAATCTTGTTACTGTTGTGTGGGCCTTATTTCTCAGAGAAACAGACTCCCACAGAAACCAGAGCTCTGGAGGCCAAGGGCTGTAGCACTTGCCCCAGAAAGGAGTAATTTTTGTACTCTAATTTTTATACTAAATAGTTTGCTGGCAAACAAACAATCAGTACTGCCAATAGGAACAAAATTCAGTTCCCTTTCTCTGAGGTGACCGAGATGTTAAATAAAAGTTGAATAAGTAGGCAATTTCTATCTCAGAACATTACATTGGAGTAAGACCCTGCAGGGACATGGAATGCAGAGATTCATCAACAAGAATCACTGTGACTAAAACTTGCATTTTTTTTGAGAAAGCGAAATGCATTTGGTAGAATAACAGAAAGTACATATGCATGTCATGTTGACATGTAAATGGGAAATTAAGAGATTTTGAAACGTTGTTGGAACAGTTGCGGTAGCTGCCTTCTCTCTGTGCCAGTATAAATCTCCCTTTTTCTCAGCAACAGGCTGAGGTACATTATTTAAAAAATGATGTTTCCTATGAATAACTGCATCAAGAGAGACTTTCGTAGTCACTTTCTCAAGCAGTCAAGAGACAGCCCTTTTGACAGTGATAGGATTCTATGTGATAGAGATCAGGTAACATCAGCCTCACACCTGCTATTTTCCTCCATATTTGTGGACAGCTTTCTGTTATTCATAGAACTTCTCAAGCATTCAGCATATGCAGTAGAGTTCCAGTGATTTAGAACCATCTGCTTAAGGTTTTATTTTGACAAGCTGTTCTGCTGCTGAAGTTCTCACAGGGTTGTTCAGCCTTTTACCAAATGACTGCTAAAACCCACTAAACACACTTCTACCTTTAGAAAATATGTTTATTTCTTAAAAAGATTGATGCTGATTCATATTATCATGTGATGGGGGAAAAAAGCACAAGGAGGTCAAAATAATATGCTTTATCCACTTTTGAGCTGTAATTTAGTTTAATGAACATTTTTACCTTACTTAATTTTTCAAATAGTTTATAAAATAACCTTTTATCTTGTACCACACTCTATCCCTTAGTATTTAATTTCATTTGACTCAATAGTTTAATTTCATTTTGAATAAAATTGCTTTTATCTCTGTTAAAGTATTTTATTGCCTGTTTTTCAACCTGTTTGCATGCGTGTATCTATGTGTATGGCTATGTATATGTATGTGCAGTAATTTCAAAGGCTCTCTGTGCTGATTGACACTGAAATGGTACTAACATTGCCTGCCAAAAACACCCAGGAAGAGCTCACTGAGCCACTCAGGTCAGATTACATAATTTACAGGAGTCTCCTTCAGGGAGTTCCAGGGTCATTTTCAAACAGAAATACCCACCTGTGAAGTCATCTTTTTACCAACAACCTTCAGCAACCGAAACCCCATTTTCTTTCAACGTGTCCTCTGGGCTCGGATGTTGGTACTAATAACATTCCTGCATTGTCCAGTGCAGTGAGCTGGTTATTTTCCTTGTCACAGCAAACCCGGGTACCATTCAGCCAGCTGGAGGAGATCTGCCAGATCGCTTCAGACACACTTACACAGTACAAGAGAGCAAAATATTGCCATTTCAAAATGCCATGACAGGATTAAATTTTGGCAGGTTATCCCTTGATTTTTTTTTTTTTTGCCAGTGCTTCTCATTTGACAAATAGATTCATGGACTTGATGTGCAGACCATTGTGATCACTTGGTCTACAATGTATAATTTTCTCAGATGCTGAGTCAAAGCATTTTTCCAGAAGGATATCTAATCTCATTTTACAGACTCAGAGCCAGAGTACATCTATTGCCTTTCCTGATAAATTGTTAATTACATTTACTGTCTCTGTTTCAAGGTTGAATGTGCATATCTTGTTATGCTTTTGTCTGTAAGACTGAAAGTTTACCTTTATTTCCCATGATCAGATTTAATTTTAAAGTAGAAATAAGTATCTCTATATGGCAATCACATCACCTTTTAACTTCCACTTTGATAAGCTGAATAAATTGAGTCCCTACCGCATGTTTCTTTTTCTAATATACTCTTTGAACGTGGTTAACAGGCACCGTCCCAGTAGAATAATAAAATTCTATTGGATTGGAAGGGACCTTTTAGATTATCTAATTCCACCCCTCCTGTCATGGGCAGGGACACCTTCCACTAGACCAGGTTGCTCAAAGCCTCATCCATCCTGGCCTTGAACAGTTCTAGTGATGGGGCATCCAGAACTTCTCTGGGCAACCTGTTCCCATGCCTCACCAGCCTTACAGTAAAGAATTTATTCCTAGTATCTAGTCTAAATCTACACACTTGCAGTTTCAAGCCATTCCCCTTGTCCTATCATTACATATTCTTGTAAAGAGTCCCTCTCCTCATCTTTCTTGTAGCCCTCTTTAGGTATTGGAAGGTTCTCCAAGTCCTCCCCGGAGCCTTCTTTTCTCCAAGCTGAACAATCCCAACTCTCCCAACTCTTTCAGCCTGTTTTCACAGAAGATGTGTTTCATCCTTCTGATCATCTTCATGGCCTCCTCTGGACTAACTCCAACTGCCATGTCCTTCTTATGTTGGGGGGCTCTGGAGGTGGGTGCAGCAATCCAGATGGGATCTCACCAGAGTAAGGTAGAGGGAGATAATAACATCCCTTGGCCTGCTTCTTTTGATGTATAGCAGTAGTCTCACTAGCTGTCTTCAATGGAATATTCTTTTTCTACAGTCCCCTTTTTGTTTATCCAAAAGTTGCACTAGCATGTCAAGATATTCATATACTATGTCTCCAGTGTACCTTCTGAATAACTGTTTTCCAAAACTGTTTTCATTACTTACCTAGAACATGCATTCCTTGTCCTCAGATCAAGTAACTTACCTTCAGCTGTTTGAAAGCATGCTTGGTGGGAAAGTAACAATTTAACTGAACAACACTGATCAGTCTGTGATGGTAACCTCTCCTGTTATTCACTGTTCTGACCATATTAATGCTAGTTATAAATTCAAACAGACAAGGATTTTTATTATTGTCTACATTCTTGATAAAATTATTGAATAGCACTTGGCAAAGTACCCGTACCTTGACATAAGTCTCCACAAACTGATGAATTTTCATTAACTATGTTTGGGAAAGCCTTAGTCCTTCTTATCTACATATAATGCAGATTTTTAAGCAAGCATTAAGAGTAACTAGGTCAAATATTCTGATGAGTCAGATTCACAGTCCTTTCTTATCAGTGGTTTGAACAAGAGGAAAAAGGTAAACATGTACATGCAATACACTTTTTTTTGTATCAACATTTTCAGTTTATTGTCCCTTCACATGATCACTGAAGAGGTAGCATAATGCAATATCAACAGTTCTCAGGTCATTTGGATTAGAGCTGACAAACAGATCTCAAGAGATAACAAGGGAAGTGGAATCTTTGCTGAATTTCTAGTTTTCTAGGTTTCTAGTTTTCTAGATTTCTAGGTTTCTAGTTGGGTTCTGGGCTGACCAGAAATAATGGTAATATCAATCGATATTCATCTAAATGAGCTAGAGTTAGATATGATAAAAACAAAATATGGTAATATCTCTGAGGGATTGGAAGAGCAAAAGTATGAAGGATGATGATTAAGCAAGACCTGTTACAGAGTGCAGTCTAGATTACATGGTGAAGTGGTCCGTTCAAAAGTTAATTTGAATGCTCTTAAATGAAAATATAGTGGTGAGTTACATAATGGAATAATTTTCTGACTGGAAGAATAGCAAAACCTTTGGATGCATTAAAAGGGGGACAGTAAGCAGAATAAGTAACTAAGTAGATACTATGTCAGCTGGGAGACTGATATTGGAAAGAAGTTGTTCAGCCAGTATCTACATATTTAAAAGATTTCACAAAGTTTTAAAAACTTCATGAAGTACAAGAAATAAAATGAGATGCAGTAAGACAGTGTGACTTGTTTCATAGTTTATTAATCCATTGATCCATCAGTAAAACTGAGAAGAGTAGGTTGTGAAATTGCTTTTTCGTAGCACTTTTACAGTCCTAACTTCTCTCCATTGTTCTGTCTGTCTTCCCATCTTCAGACAGGTCAGAATCAAGCATGGACTACTAGAAGATAAGGAAGGACCAAAGGAGGCTCTAATGCTGATACCTGGCTCCTACTGGTTCTTGCACACCAACTCTAAATATCTTTCCTGGATTTAAAGTTTTAAGGAAGGTGTCTTTATATTGCCATAACTGAGATCACTGACTTCTTGCTAATTAACTGGGAGATCATGCTCCGATATACAGAATGTCCCTTGCAACTCTGTTGTGATCAGTTAATCTCCTGAACTGAGACTGATTGCTACAAGAAATGAAATCTCCTAAGCCGAATTTTCAGTATGCAGGTGATCTCATAGGCAAATGCATCAAGCAGAACTGAACTCTTTTGCATCTCATGGTAAATGTGAGATGTATTTAGATAATTTAACATTTATTTTTTGGTCTGCTTACAGCACTTTCACAGCTTTACTAAATGTATCTATAGACTCTGAATCCCTCAATTCTTTTCCATGTTATATGCTTATTAATTTAATAATGAAGTGGAAGGATGATTAATTACACTGTAATTATTGTAATAATTCTGTTTTCAAAATACTTCTGACAATCTCCTTTTTACAGTGTTGAACCAAGGTTTTTTAACGAAGAAAGCCTTATAAAGGTCTCATCCCCTGTTAATTTAGTTTATCATAGGGTTATACCCAGGTGACCAGGTACTATCTCCGTAAATTTAATTAACTGTTTAGGCCTTTTTCTATGTCAGTGTCTTTGTATTTTCCTCCAGAAATTGTCCTGCCTGTCTCCAAGTAGCTTCCTCAAAAAGATTTTTCTTTAAAAGCCGGTCAAAGATTAACTTGATCATGATTGCTAAGTATCTCAAGATTTTCTCTCACCATTTGACTCCAGTAACTCATGAGTCTGGGTTTTCCACCATTATCATTACACAAAATCCATCAGAATTTAATTTTATATGCAGTACAGAAACCAGTGTGAAATTTAAAAAAAGGTAGCCTTGTACTCAAATCAAGAAGGGGGGAAAAAGCAAACCCTTAAGGTATGGAGGTAATTTTTCCTAGTACAGCAATTTCTCTGTCAATTCCTCTCACTTAAATTGCTACCTAATGGCTCGTTGGTAGCTGCAGCTCATGTTGTAAAATTCATTTCATTCTGAGATATGTTGTTAGCAGCTCAGAAGCATGATGGCTGACTGCTAAGGAAAAGACTGGGGGCTCGATTCATGCCACCTAATCTGTTTGCAATAACATTTGTCTAAGGATTCTTAATCTGCATAATCATGTGCTTGGGCTAAAAAAACCCATTCCCACACAAAAAAAGACCCACAACATTATCACGGTATGATTCACCTTATCCCAGCAGTAATGTGACAAACTCCTGATGATCCAGATTCAGGGTTTATATAAACGAAAGCTGACCATGAACACCTGAGAAAAATTTCATATTCCTAAGGATAAAATTCCTGTCATCAGACATAAATATCCACAATGCACCTGCCTGTTTTAGTCCACTTTGCAGTCAGTAGACAAAAATAAGCACCTCAAGGACGTAAGCCCTTTTCTTCTGAGGTAGGCAGATAGGTAAGAAGATAAAACTAGTCACGTGAATTTCTGCAGATGGCTGAAATAAAGATGAGATAAACCACATCCCATTCATTCTATAGGTCACGTAGACCTATCTTTGAAAAACTGCAGCTGTGTTTATGACATGTGTAGAATATTCTGATATAAATTTATGGTGTTTCATCATTATGAAAAATAGACAAAACCAGCATCCAGACCTCAGTTCCATTCCTGAATTCAGTCTGTCTTAATGCAATTAGTTAAGATAGTAGAGGCCATTGCAATTGCCACATTTTAAAAAATAATTATATAAGGACGTGTACAGTCTTCATTTATATCATTCACACACACACAAAAAAAATCCAGGTTACAATATCTCTTCATTAGCTGCTTTGCAAGGAGCTTTTTGCTTGTTATTTGACATTATTTCTTCAGGTGATAGAACAATTCAGTGTACAATTTGCTATTCCCAAAACACTAGATCATAATCAGACATTCATTCTTTAAATATTTTGATAGTGTATTGTATTTTTTTAAACTTCATATTTGCAAAAAAACTGTAACAGCTCACACTTGCTATCTAATTCCTACATATCTCCTGTAGTACCTGGTTCATTCTGATACTTCCTTTTTTGATTGCTATCTGGCAACAGAGTTACAGACAGGACTTAGTTCAATGCTTAGTTCAATGCTACACTTCTCTTCTACCAAATTAAAAGAATTAGGTAATACATGAGGAAACATTTGGATTTTTTTTGCTCATGTGTTTACTGAATCTGCTACAAACACTGTGAGTTTTATGNATTATTATTATTATTATTACAATTATTACTATTACAATTATTAGTGTTGTTGTTGTTGTTATTGTTATTATTATTACTATTATTGTAGATCACAGAATTTTAACATCCTCCAGCTCTAACATCTACTGTACATACTTTATAATGAAATAATAAATTCAGTTTGTTCACAGATAAATCAATATTAGGTCCCTTCTGGCACTAAACTCTTCCTGTTAGTGAATAAANAAAAGACCCACAACATTATCACGGTATGATTCACCTTATCCCAGCAGTAATGTGACAAACTCCTGATGATCCAGATTCAGGGTTTATATAAACGAAAGCTGACCATGAACACCTGAGAAAAATTTCATATTCCTAAGGATAAAATTCCTGTCATCAGACATAAATATCCACAATGCACCTGCCTGTTTTAGTCCACTTTGCAGTCAGTAGACAAAAATAAGCACCTCAAGGACGTAAGCCCTTTTCTTCTGAGGTAGGCAGATAGGTAAGAAGATAAAACTAGTCACGTGAATTTCTGCAGATGGCTGAAATAAAGATGAGATAAACCACATCCCATTCATTCTATAGGTCACGTAGACCTATCTTTGAAAAACTGCAGCTGTGTTTATGACATGTGTAGAATATTCTGATATAAATTTATGGTGTTTCATCATTATGAAAAATAGACAAAACCAGCATCCAGACCTCAGTTCCATTCCTGAATTCAGTCTGTCTTAATGCAATTAGTTAAGATAGTAGAGGCCATTGCAATTGCCACATTTTAAAAAATAATTATATAAGGACGTGTACAGTCTTCATTTATATCATTCACACACACACAAAAAAAATCCAGGTTACAATATCTCTTCATTAGCTGCTTTGCAAGGAGCTTTTTGCTTGTTATTTGACATTATTTCTTCAGGTGATAGAACAATTCAGTGTACAATTTGCTATTCCCAAAACACTAGATCATAATCAGACATTCATTCTTTAAATATTTTGATAGTGTATTGTATTTTTTTAAACTTCATATTTGCAAAAAAACTGTAACAGCTCACACTTGCTATCTAATTCCTACATATCTCCTGTAGTACCTGGTTCATTCTGATACTTCCTTTTTTGATTGCTATCTGGCAACAGAGTTACAGACAGGACTTAGTTCAATGCTTAGTTCAATGCTACACTTCTCTTCTACCAAATTAAAAGAATTAGGTAATACATGAGGAAACATTTGGATTTTTTTTGCTCATGTGTTTACTGAATCTGCTACAAACACTGTGAGTTTTATGCTGGTAACTGATCACTAGAATGGAACTTGACCGGTGAAGAAAAAGAAGGAGAAAGCGAGAAAAAAAAAGAGAGAGCTTTCTACCCTTCTGAATGACTGGCTGTAGTTTCATGCCCCTATGTTACCTTGAAACAGCATGACAACTCTGGAGAAATATATTAAGCTCCATAGTTTAGACTCTGATACATGAATGCATTGTCTTCTAATACCAAAGTGAGCTATGGAACTGAGTCAGGAAAAGGTCTTTTTGTTTTTTAAAAAATCTGGTTATTATTATTATTATTATTATTATTATTATTATTATTACAATTATTACTATTACAATTATTAGTGTTGTTGTTGTTGTTATTGTTATTATTATTACTATTATTGTTGATCACAGAATTTTAACATCCTCCAGCTCTAACATCTACTGTACATACTTTATAATGAAATAATAAATTCAGTTTGTTCACAGATAAATCAATATTAGGTCCCTTCTGGCACTAAACTCTTCCTGTTAGTGAATAAAAAAAAGGAAAAAAAGGGGGAAAAAAAGGATTAAGAGGCAGCTAAAACTAGCAATAGCTAAGAAAAGAACTAACCAGCTTCCAGCTTGGCATCTCAATGCTCAATGCCAATATGCAAAATCTACAATTCTGAAACAAATTAACAAAAATTTAATCTTGCATTTCAGTTTGCCTGGGATAATAGAGTGATTTTTTCCAGCTAAACATATATTTTATAGAAAACAACATCAATAATGACTTGTGTTAAAATGTACTATGATAAACAGTTCAGATTTTACCAGTGGTGTCTATCTCAAAACACACAGAAGCTTAAGCAAATATTCTTGCCCAGTTTTTAGGCAAGAGTTATTCTACCTCAAGATCCACTTTATCATGCAAGAACAACTTTCCCCATCCCCAGGGAGGTGCCTGATGCGCAGGGCTGGGCCTGCCCTGCTGCCCCCACAGCTGCCCTGGTCCTGGCACCAAGGCAACTACTGGTTCTTGCTGCACTGACATCTCCTTTGTTAGACCTAAATCTCATTCTCCTGCTGAAAGGGATCCTTATGCTGTTGCTGCACTTGCACCCTGAAGCTCTCCCTTTCCCTCTGACCTTGTCTGGTCCCTTTGCACTTACTTTTTGCTGCCTTGTGCTCCATCCGACTTTGCAATCCCCAGCTACTGATGGTTCCACTTCCAAAACGGAATTAAATGCCTTACACTTGAAGTGCTAATTGCCTAGTAATGAAACCTTTAATCATCAGGTGATTAAAATTTTAATCACTAAAAGGCTTGTGGAAATCCACTACATAATGCTGAAGATCAATTTCTAAGTTTTTTTTAACATATGCTTCCAGTGCAAATTGCCTTATGGTGTAGAGATGAACAGTGCAGTATGTGAAATGTAAAGTTCTTCAATACACCCTGTGCTGAGAAAAAGGTTGAAAAAAATTGAACGGTGCAGCTGTAACTGTTAAATATATTTAATGTTAAATTAATTTATAAGGGGATTTTCTTTTCAATCTTGTTTCGAAGTCACTAGAAAAAAATATCTTCCTGCATTGACTTCCCAGCAACTAAAAACAGATTCAGGAAATCTGCTTTTCCAATCAAATGGTAGATGAGAGCTGAAAATACAGCTTGAAAAATATCTAGAAGGAACTGTAACTGTTTTGCCATATTGAATAAGAAATAGTAGCTATTGTGCACACAAATCAAATCTCTTCATCCTAAAATTTTGCAATGAAGTTTAGCACATGGATTCCAAATTAATGTGCTAGACAGTAATGACACTACTAGCTCAATGAGCCACAAATGAAGAAGGATTCACCAGACAGAGGAAGCCATCTGCTACAATCTACTGTATCCACTTCAAAAAAAAAAGTCTATATTTGAAAAGTTCCCTACAGTCAAAGACGTATGTATGCACCAGTTTTTGGCATTTCATAACCACCCATTAGCTGGCACAGAGCAGTGGGAAATCCACAGCCTAACAGAATGGATTTACAAAGCTGTGTTCAGGAACAAGACAGGTATTTCTGAGGACTTAGATTTTTTCACAAAGGTATGTTTGATGATGCATTAATCATTTGTGGTTATATTATACTGGTAGCAAGCAAAACACGCACCAGAATGGCAGCATCTGACATGGGGCACCCACAGCTGGTACAAGGCAAAGGAGGAGCTTGTCTGCATTTCTGAACATCCCCAAAATCCCTGTATTTCCTTATTCTACGGTTTCATGGCTTTTCAGGCTTAGACACTGCCATTTCTTATGTTTGTCCTGTTTGTCCTTTGCATTTCTTGCAAAACAAGTGCTTCATGTACTTTTTGTTGCCATGCTGTAGCTCCCTGGACTCACAAGCAGACCAGGCAATTCAGCTGCTAGGAGTCCTACTAAGCATCCTACAATTCAGGGCAAATATAAAGGCATCTAAGGGACATGATGGCTCAGGAGGCTCAGGAACATTTTTAATGTTTCAGCATACTGCTCTATCACTTCTGTATTGTTTAAAGCATTTTCAGTCTTTCAGATGAAGCACATGATGATGATTGTTTACCTCCCTGATAATACAGAAATATCAGGAAATAGAAAGGAATTAATGGACCTGAAAAAAATGGTTTGTTATGGTCAATGGGCAGGTTTGTGGAGACAAATCTTCAAAACCTACAAGGCACAGCCTCACACATCTCAAAAATTACTGTATAGATTCAACTTAAACTAATTCTGAAAAGCAATTAAGGTACATACTTTTAATCTGTAAGAAACAGAATAATTTTAAAACCAAAAGAACTAGTAAAATGAGTTATATGTAAGTTTATGCTACAGTTTAGAGTATTCTTAACCCCTAAATAAATTTAAATTGGAAGGAGAAAAACATCAAATACAAGCAAACAATTTTTTTTTTCATTTGTAATAGTCTTGTATTGAAGGTACTATAGGTACTGCTGCCTAATTTACAACTGCTTTATATTTGCCTTCACATTATCTTCATATATTAATAGTTTGTCAGTGATTGGAGACATCTCCTGAATGAGAGACATTACATAACTAAACCCCATTCTATTCTGGCCCATTTGTAAAGGTCAGCTAAGCAATGAATCAGTGCAGTACTAGAAGGGGACAGTTCTCTTGAGACCAGGGATATCAAAAGGGCTGAGAAACTGGAATTTCACAAAATCAGTTCAATACAAGACACACGTGGTAAATCCAGACCTCCTACACTAAGCTGGTCGTATTGCACTGATATCAAGGGAGTTGAAGCTGCTTACATCAGGTTTGAATTAGACTCAGCACAACAGTTGTCTGGGATACAAATTCCTCCAAATAAATGGAGTTATACCCAGGATCAGTCTGGCCACATTGCTTAGAATTTCAGGCTACTTACCTGATTGTTTGTGTCACAACTGCTGAGAGTCATAGACTGCAATATAATAGGACCTCACTCTTTGGGGTCATAGAATTTTCAATTCCAGGACCTTCTTTTGTTTCTTTTCTATAAATCCCTGGGGTTAAGTTCTTTGAAGAGTAGGTCAGTATTCTAAATTGTTGTTTCACTTACGACCTGCTTACTTTTACTAGATCAGGCTCAACACAATAAGCTGACAAATCAAGATAAATATATTCTTTGCTGAAAAACACTATTTAATAAGATACTGTTACATGATCATGCTTTAAAACAATATGTGTTGGAGGCTAAGGATTGGTTGAGATACAGCCTTTGACATTTAGTTCGTTGAAAAACTAGGTATAAAAAGTGTATCTGGTACTCAAGTCTGAGTCCTCTATAAGTAGCTTCATTTATTATTTTCTTTATTATTTTCAAATTTCTTCAGCTTGCTTGTGAATACAAGTTCTATACTGTTCTAACTATGCAGCTAACACTTTAGTTCCTCTTTTCCATTGCTTTATAAAATTCCCTGTATAGCTTTTCTGCATTCTGATGTCTCATTTTGTATGCAATGAAGGTGCAAATACCCTGCTGCCTCTGAAACATTTAAAAATATTACACACAGACATCTCTATTATTGGAATAGCTCACTTCATCCTCTAGTAGCATGCTTCTAAAGAGATTTTTACTACATTTTGTATTATGCTTTATTTTTATAATGGTCTAGATGTACCCTTGGCTGATTTATGGCTTTGCTTTTATTAAGGATTGAAGTTGTATTTGGTATGTCTGCCTTTTTTAGTTCCAGATTTTCACTTTGCAGCCCAAATATTCTTTCTGGTTTTCATCTGCTTTAGCATGCCCTTGATTCTCCCAACCACTCGTTTGGTGCTCTGACCTAAATTCTGTTTAAGCCCTTCCCTGTTTGAGAAAACTGTGTTGTTTGCAAATTCTTTTTTTTTCTCATCACATGGCTGTCACAGATTTATTTAGAACTATGTGTATATCACTGTTTGTGGAGTAATTTTACTTGTTCATGGAATTCTAATATAAATGTAACATCCTGCCTTCTTTTTTGCTGATGTTGTGGCATTCTTTTCTCCTTCATCCTTTTTTGTCTCCCTTGCTCTTTACACTGCTTCAGACTGTCCCTCCCGAGGATCTTGTTTATTAGTGCCAGCTATGTTATCTTGATTTTAATCACACTACACTTATCTAGTAGTTCCTGATTTCTGACTGAACCAGCAGCTCCCATCTGTAATTTAATTCCTCTCCCTCAGTGCACACATGCTTCTGCTTTACGGGCATTGACAAAATGCTGGGCAATCAGACCTTTTACCAGTCAGACTTCAAACTGCAAATACCTAATCTAACTTTAATGGTTGAAGTGTGTGTGTAGGGGGTGACTGAAATGGTTTTGTTTTTCCAATCCATCACTATCTTAGTTACTCAGCAAGGCTCTTAAGGCACTACCAGACTGTCACCTGAGGGAAAGCTGGGTCAATACTCAGGTTTACAAAAGGTGCAAGCTGACAATATTAAGTATATTTAGTATTGTGCGATTTTCTGTAGAAAAATGAGTGTTCAAAAAAAATGCCCTTTTATGGTGCAGGTATAAATAAACATCAGTAACAACTAGGGGTTCATACAGAACTGACATTGTCAAAAAATCTAATTCTCATTTCTTGATCATTCCTCAGAAATATGAGCAAAGCCGCCCACCCAGAAAAATCTGAAAAATGTTTTTGGTTACTAACATAATTTTAGTAGAAGCTACTTGTAATGATGTGCAAATCACCTTCCATTTCAGTCCCAACCAAATATGCAGCCTGACCATGGCTTAAATAATTGAAGGGGTTTATTGCTTTTGTATATGATACTACCATTCTAGTGTCATCTAAAGTGACATAGACCAGAACCAATTAGACATACATAAAGGAGTGCCTAAAATCCTGTCCTTATTCTGGAAAAAGGCAAGGGTCTTCTTATTTTTAAATAAGGGTTTCCTTATTTATTTGACCAAGCTATTCTACTTCACAGTAGTAAATTTCTGCAATGATCATCATAAAATGTAAGTGCAAATAGATATCACAGTTATATGCTATCATAAGTATAGGAAATAATATAGGAAATTTGCAACTGTATAGCTTTTTATATGAAATATTATGCTGCAGCAAATGTTATTTTCTTTTTCAACTTTACCATGCATTTCTGGCTATTATGCATCTGTCAAACAACATAGCAATTCTGGATTAGGAAATTGAATATACTAGGGTATATAAAACAAAGCTCAATGTCCTTAAAAAGAAAGAAGCTTTTGCATATAGGGAAAAGCTTCCTATTTCTGAGAGAAGGTGAAGAGCTGGCACGTTCATTTTTAAGCTTAACAATAAATTGAAAGGCAGAAAAAGAAACTGTAATTTGTTTTGTGAAAGATATGTAGGTAGAGAAACCATTTAGAAGCACAGGCAGAGCAATGTGATGGTGATCTGCAGCTGTGGTGAGAGCTTTTGGCCCTCTGAGCATACTGCCAGCTGCTTATGCAAATTATCAGGCATTTTTCTCATACCTGTGGGTATCCTCCCTTATGATCTGTCTGTACCAGCTAAAACCATATTCTCCAGGTACCCTGACACACAGCACTGTGTGAAGTGCACATATGCTTCTATCATCAGAGTTAGCAGGGAAATATTCCTGCATATGTATCAACTGTCCACTGCTAATTCAGGTGCAAATCAAAATGAAAATAAAATTAATTAGACTTGGAGGAAGACTTTGTTTTGATCTCAGTCCAATACAAATCAGAAATAATTCAGCTGAAGCCAGCAGAGTCAGCCTTATACTGACTCAGTGTGAGATCAGGCCCAGGTCCACGGTGTCTGCGATAAAAGTTTTTATTTTTGCCTAGCTGAGTTTATGGAGGCACTCAATGTTCCTGGTTTCCTTGCCCAGAGAACAGAGATTTCATTACCTGGAAGTGGCAACTGTAAAGATTTTAAAAGCTATCACTGGATAACAATAGAAGCACACATTTGTCTCCTTTACATTATCTTATCTAATGGTTAATGCATATGATGTTTTATAATGCAGTCAACAAAGGGAGCTCTGAATGGAGTTTTCCTGTGCCAGCACCTCTGCTGAAGTCAGTGTGATTACATTTGCAGAAAATACAGCCTTTTATTCTTTATTTTTCTGGTTTTGTTTTTTTTTTTCCTGTACAGGGACAAATACTCTACTTATTCAATGTCAAGTACCAAACCCTTTGTAATCATCTTGTCTAGGAGACTTTAATTTTGGTTTCCTATCAAGAGGTGTGAATGTGAACTGAAGAGCATAAAAATGCAAAATATTCTCCATATACCACGAGATCATAGAAGACTGCGAATCTATGTTTCCTCTCTTGAGTCTAATTACAGGGCATTGTAGGTGTTATGTAGTGCAATCTCATTCACTCCCACTCACCAGTTTGCAGCCCCTGTAAGGTTTGAATTTCTATTTAGTCTGAGGCAGCGTTTGGTCATCTTTTTATAGTATGTGTCAAGGTTTTGCTACTCGGTTACCACCAGGTGGTAGCATTTTAAAACATTGCTCTTATTTTATAACAGCTACCCTGTATTATTTGGCATTTTTTCTGTGGTTTCTTGAAGAGGTTAGGAGAATCTTTAAGAAGGTTGGCATGGTAACCTAGTTTAGATCAAACTCTCATGTGGGCAGTTCAAGCATGAACTAAGACAGAGATATGGAAAGACTTCCATGCAAGGAGAGGCTGAGAAGACTGGGATTGTAGGGTGTCCCAGTTTACATTCTCAGAATCCAAGAGAAAGAGATTTCAGCATGAGGAAAATGTAGCAGAAGCAAGTCTAGTAAAAAGAAAAGTTTTATTTACCTTTATTATGATATTAATTGACAGAAGTGATTTTACTCAACTTGGTAAAAGTAAATACAGTTTTTAACATTACTGAGTATATTTACACAGTATATACAATACATTGTAATAGAGATATACTCTGATACTTCAAGGCAGAATTCTAACCATTAAACCGCTTCATAAGTAAATTTGCAAAATTCCTTGCATCTGTCCTTGAACCCTTGGTGGGTTTTTTTTACATGAATTGAGAGAAAGTATGGGATTTGATTAATTTCTTACAAATTTTTTTATGTCCACTGGAAGGGTTCTGTGTTGGTGGCTGAAGAGAAGACACAGAAAGTTATTTTCGATCCCTACACTGCTGACTCTTCAGCTTATGTTTTAGGCTTTGTTTGATGTTTTTTCCTCCTGCCTACAGTATGATCCCAGAGAATAATAAAGCTTTTCTTAATAAAAGAATAATGAACCAGAACTGTGACTAGAAATTTTGCTACTTGGAACACCTTTCGCATCAGCTTTTTTTTGCCTTTCTCTGATTGCATTTTATCAGTTCTGGTACTCCAACCCCTTTTTTTGCTGCTGCTTAGGTACCCTTTCCTTCTGTTTTTTGCTCTTGTTCTTGACGTATTCCCATGGTGGTACAGCCATGCTGAGATGGAAGCTATCTAGATAACAAAGGATGAAATGCAGGCCTCAAGTAAGGAAGTAGAATTCTGACAGTGATAGAAGATCGAAATACATAATTTACACAGGATGTGCAGCAGACAGTAGTTGTGCAGGGATAACTCCAGACTACAGCCTTGGAGAATAGAAGATCATGTTTTCACTTGCTGGAACATTTCAAATGAGTGCATTGCAACTTGAGCAATGATTATTTTTATTGCTAGACACAATGGTATTGTTATCTGAGAGGATATACTCAAACACAAATAAGTAATTACATTTAGCTAAATCTAGCTTAAATCTATTGAATGGTGCTTTTTATGGGAAAAGAAATAGGACAGAAACTGCCCATGTGCTTTGGCAATTTTTTTTTGCATTCTTTCTGTTAGAGTAATTTCCTCCAGTTTTGAAGACAGCTATCTACTTATTTCCATGAATCAGCTGGGGAAGAATAAAATAGTGTTGAAAGAGAAGTAACTGTATTTCTTAAGTACCTAATTTCATCAGAGGTGCAGAGCACTGCCTCTTAAGAAGTTTCCCCTATATTTGAACTGTTATGTAAGCTAGCAAGTATTTTGCTCCCACAGCAGAACTTTTCCTTCTTAAAAATAAAATAAGGATCTTACATGTATGCATGTACTGAAAAGTGTTACATTTTCCTTTCTCTCCCTATCAACTAAATTAAATTCAGTGTTAGCAAATTTAAAATTTATTTAATGCATTAATTAGAAAAGAGTGTAGTTCTTACTCTGCATTATGATAAAATGGGTTTTGCCCTCTTTTACCCTTTTCTTTCAGTGAGGAAGATGAATCTGTTATCTAGTGCAGTTAAAGATCCTGCCTTCTATGTTGCTCCTTCTGGATTGATGAGAATGCAAAAAATACTATCTTGAAATTGTGTTTTATTTGGAAATTTGTGGAATCCTTAGCCATTCCTATAAAGAATCAAAAATTAGGGATTGTAGTGCGTATATATGAATATACACTAAACCTAATTTAAACTAATGTCCTAACAGCAGAACCAATATTGTAGACTCAATATTGTTTTTATTTTCAAAGATTCATGGAATGGTTTGTGTTGGAAGGAACCTTAATGACCATCTAGTTTCAACTGCTTTGTCATGGTCAGGGGCAATTTTCACTAGGCCGAGTTGCTGAGAGAGCTCCATCCAAGCTATTTGAACACTACCAGGGATGGGGTATCCACAACTTCTTTGGACAATTTTGCATTTCTATTTTAAGCAAGAGAAAATGATGACTTACACCTTTGGCTTGGAGTCCAACACCACCTTTTTTACTGGACTTTCACATTAATTGATCATTGGATATTGAATGATCTTGACAGGTATGGCAAAACACTAATTTCTAACCAATAGTTATCCATATTGAGTGGTCTTAAGAGATTTCAGATATCAGTTTAAGACAGGAGGTGTGTCTCATTATGTAGCAGGTGGTATTAAAAAAAGTTAGAATTAAAATTAAGATTCAACCCCAAAAGTTCTGTTTTTTTATATTTGCACTCTGGTATAGGTGTCTTGTTTTGTCTCTTGAATTACATACAGATCTTTTATTATGTAAAATAAGCATCAAAGATTTTCCTTGGTATTTCAGCACATGTATTAGAAGTAGGTGGCCTTGGCAATTTGTAATACTGTTGCTATAAAAGAGATTTCTGCTTACAGATACTCTCTTTAAGAATTTATTCAGAGTGGTTTGTTGATGTTGTCATGGTTTTTAACTTGCCCCTTGAAAACTAATTAATCAAGTATAATCATCTGGTTGTGTGAAATATTTATAAACTTAATTTCCATTGCTGGAAATGTTTTCAGCATCTCAGTATTGTCTCTCAATGACAAGCATTAGGAGAGAGAGGATGAGAGAGACATATGTATAGGAATCATTTATCCTTCTCCTCAAACAAATGAATTTTTGCTATGAATATTATATTTCTTTAGAGACTACTTTTGAGATGTTGCTATTTGAAGTTTATACCACACTTAGCCTAATTCTGTGCTTAAGCTGCTTTTTTTTCTTCCCTCCTGAAATAGGGAGTATAATACATAAAACTGCAAATTCCACAGGAAACACTGACTCCAGGAAGATTTCAACTGATTTTTAAAATAAAAGAAAGTCCTTATTCCTGCCAGCTAATATTGGTTCTCAATACTGTGCTGATGGCGCTTGAAATCATTATTAAAAACTAAAGTTTGGAGGTTCTCATTTAAATTTTTACGGTGTCTACTTGGATGTTTCGAATAACTGGAATAACCCTGGGATTAAGATAGGCCTCTTTTGCCCTTGAAAACTGTTTAGGAAAAGAGCCTAGCTTTTGTGGAAATGCCAGGAACTTGTTGGAGGTAAAAGGCCTTGTTTTGACACCTCTCTGTTGGTGTGAATAAATTTTAGATAAGCAGAGAGACAAGACCGTGAACAGTAAACAATATTGTTTTCATTGGTGCAGGCTAATAGAGGTTGGCCTGTAATGAGCAAATCGGAAACACAAACATGAAAATGGTGAAATCCACTGTACAGATCTGCGCTGTTTTCAAATGCCTGACAGCACAGGCAAAATGGTGATACTTGAGCTACAGTACAGAGCAAATCCATCCAGGAGTGTTCAACATGGGGAGAGAAGGTTTTGTAGTGATGACTGCTCATTCACATTTACTAGATGGTCTGATTTATTAGCTGCAAAATGTCAGAATATGTGTAAGAAGTGTACTGAAACAAATTATGTTGTCCAAGAAACCTAGATGAAAGAACTTGCAGAATTAAAAGAACAATTCTGTTAAGGTCAAACGAAAGCAAAATTGAAATGTCTTGTTTATACTGAGTAAAAAAAAAGAAGTAGTTGATAGAGATGTAAGTAATCATAGTTTCAGGGTTATTTTTGCTCACCTATAAAAAAGCAGAGTTTTTGTTATTACCAAAAGAAAAAGCCTATGTGTTAATAAGTAGTAAAAGAAACTAACAAGAAACGGATTAATTAATTTACTTTAGTTTCCCAGGCTCAGTTGCCCACATCAGTTACACTGACTTATTGAATGACTTTTGTCCCTAATGACAATTTAATAAATCAGACAAAGCAAAATGTCAAGATTTTAGTGCTAGCTATTTCTTAAGTGTCAATGGATATTCTTTGTCATGTGCAGCATATTTTATTTAGTGTCAGTACCCAATACTTTTATATTAACTTTCAATCATCTTTGCATACAAGCTCTGCTAATCATGATCCAATGCAAACATCTATGCAGGACAATCAGGAGTTCCTTAAGTATGGATCGCTTGTGGTAACATCTGAATCTCCAAACACAAGTAAGGGTGAACACTGCATTTAGTACAGAAAATTAAGCAGGCAGCTGTTGAAGTCATTGCTGCCATGTTCCTCAGAGTCAAGGACAGTGGTGTCACACTAGTGGGTGCGGGTGAGTCAGTGGTAACAGTACAAATGACTGCACTGGCATAATTAGAACCTTTACTCAAAAAACTGCCGTGCCAGTCAACAGGTGAGCAGTTATTGTCAGACTCAGCACACTGTGTAAAACTTCTGCCTAACAAAAATTCAAATTAAAAATATTCTGGTACCAGCATTTATTCTCTATGAATGCCTTGATGTTTTGTTACAAGACTGGAAGAAAGCTCACTGAATCATTGGAAAGATTCCAACGGGCTTTAGTGGGCATCTGATCAGGCTTTTTATGAAATAATTGGGTTTATGATTTTTTGGCAAACCTCATCTACAAATATAACCGCATAAACTACTCATATTAGTTAATTACCTTTATCTATGAGATTAATGTCTCTCTTTCAATCTCTAGGTGACAAAAGGGTTCCCAAGTAATGTTGCTATAGATTTGTGTGCTTTTTCTCCAGAAGTTCTTTGTCTGTCCAAACCACTCTCTTAAAGTCACACTTGTTTTACGGTATTTTTAACTCTATCTGAGAGTTTAACTTTTCTTGTAATCTATTTTTGTTAGTATTGCTTTGAAGGTGTATATTAATTTGTCCAGCAACTGAAAGCAAATATCAGATAATTTCTTTCATTCTTTTGTGCAAGAAGACCTCAATTCAGGACAAAATATAAGCATATATTATTGGTTTCTAAAAATTCTACATATGTCATTTCCAAAAAATGACACAAATAGCTTTTATTTTTTTCAGGTAGAAGGGAATGAAGTTGCTTTAAAATAATAAAACTACACCAATACATACACAATATATCAAAATATAGACATTATGTCAAGATCTGCTTGTAGCTGAAGCTTTACATTCTGGGGAAAAAAATTACAATGCAAAACACGGGGGAAAGTGATCTCCTATGTGTACATGTCCAAAGATAAAACTGTTTTTATTTTACATTAAAGTTTTAAAAATTGATCACTTTCCAAATCTTACAAGTTAAAGATATTTTGGATGAACAAATACCAAAATATTAATATCTCACAACAAATATACTTTCAACATGACTTTCCAAGTACATTACTTTTTTCCATGACAGCATGGATAATTCAAGGTGCATTTTACAATTTTAAAAACATCCTTTAATCCTATAACAAAATGCAGACAAAATATTTCACTGTATGTGCATGAATTAAAAGAGGTGAGAAAATGTTTCTTGTGGATTTGATATGAAAATCAGTATCAACCAACCTTAATGGCTGCAGAGCAAAACGCTCAAAAATAAATGAATGCCTATATTAAAATTACCTTTTCAACCATTAATCTTGTGCACATTGATTTAGTATTTCTTCCGTGTTCACTATATCTGTATTTCTATCTGTGGTACTTTTCACTGGACCTTAGTGCAAGCAGTGAAAGGGGCAGTGATGAATTGTTTACACATCCCTCATTAAGAAAATCTTTGCTGCATTTACACGTCACTGGCCTTATCCTCAACATGTATAAACACTGAACAGTTATAAATGTGATAGAAATTCATCTCATGTGGTCCAATTTGCAATTTACTCCTTCAGATATTTTTTGCTCTTGATTTGTCAAATGAAATGGGATTGAGCCAGAGTAGGAAATAAGCCGGACTATGATCCTGCAATTATCTTCTCCCTCAGTACACTGGTTCAGTGAGGAAGTTTTGTTTTGAGAAAGCTCCTTATCTTTGGAATACCTTAAGAACAAGCTTGAAAGCTTTCAGAATTTGTGGGAAATTTACAAGAAAATATCAAAAGAAGACATTGTGTTGTGTAGAATATTGTAGTCCAACAGGTCTGCTGGAGATGCACTCTCAGTAAGACAACTACAGAGAGGAGGTGGCTGGTGTGACATAATTTGTAGGCATATTTAGGTTTTGTCAGCAGTGTGATATACAGTAGGACAATTTAACTGAGTTGGGTTCTCCCCCACAAAAAACAACCAAACAAAAAACCCAAACCAAAATTCCTGGCTGCCTATAATCATGCTATTTGTATCAGTATTTTGTTATAACCTGCATAATTTCACTTGGGTTGTAGCCAAATATACTGTCAGATAAGAATGCATTCATGTGCACATTTTTTGTTGTTTTGAAGTCTGTTTCATTAACTCTTAACATTGCTGATAATAGACATACCTGATTTTAAAATGCTTTTGGCCTCTATGCCACCCTGCACAGCAGCGAACATGTTCGCATTCCTATGCAGTCCAACAGGACAGTAAAAAGTGAATTTATTGATCTCTGGAACATAAAAGGTGTAAGGACAATGTTCTGAAGCAAGGCAGGTATACACAGAGATGAAAAGATGTCAGCTGTGTGATTAATGCTAATGATCTTGAAAATGTGATGGCATGGCCATGTCTGTGCTCTCAGGATCAGCTGCCAGCCACCTTCAGAGTATGAGTTTCATGCATTCTTATAGATGAGAGTTGTTTGACATATGTACATAAACCAATTAAATAAGAACATAGACCATGAACATTCAGAAATCAAAATAATTATGCCAACTGAATGTAAAAATTCACAGCAAAGATACGTATTTTACAGTGCTTACATCTGACAAATGCAGACTGAACTTCAGCAAGTCACTGAGAGGTGTCAGTGACACAGACTAGCTGTAAAGCAGTGATTCAGAAGCTAGTTTTGCCCTTCACCTGTGAAAAGGGAATTCTGTCCAATTATCTTCATCCATAAAAACTTGAATGGACACAGGTGCCTAATGGGCACTTGCAGCTTAAGTCACCTAAGCTCCAGGGAGTGATGCATCTCAGACTCAGCAGGTAAGCTCAGTTCTTTCTTGATGTATGTTTGTGAAATTTTTATCTTTCATAGGTTCCTCAATCTCTGCATTGACAGTACAACCAGTCAAAATTACCTCATTTTTCTATCTGAAACACCCTATTTATGCCAGGTCCTTAATTTTCAAGTTGTTACCATATGGAAGGTAGGTGAGTCTGAATGGCTCTCCAATCTTACACCTTTTCCGTCTAAATCTTTAGGCCCTAAATTGATCCAAGAGAGAACACTGTGGCTGGTTTGTGAAGAAAGAGACAATTTTTTTCTGTCTAAATATGTTCATTGAGATTTTAAAGACACTCAAATGGTCCTCTAGGATGCAAACACTCAGGCAGATTTAGAAAAAGCCATCATCATGCATTCCATATATAATTTAATATATAACATAAATACATTTTCAGAATTACAAAAGGACTGGTCAAGCTGCTTCAGGTAGGTAGAGACCCAGATGGCTAAAATCGTATTTGGAGTGGAGCAATATGCTACTCACGCCCCATCACAGCCAAACTTTCTATCCTAAAAATGCAAAGATGATGGACAAGCCGCTTGTGTTGACTTTGTTTTTGTTACTGGAATTCCTGCCTGAATAGTTCCCAGATGCCCAGTGGCTTTGTAGGCCCTTTGCTCTGATATACCAACATGAAACTCTGTCAGCATTTTTCTCAGCTGGAGCAAGCAGACAAAGGACAACAAAAATTCTGGTTCACACTGTTCTGAATTTTGATGTGACTTCAGAAGTGTGGAACACCAGGTCTGAAGTCTGGAATTTAGAGAGACCATAGCAAAGTTTCATTAGTAGACTTTGTCTCAAGGTTGAAACATTTAGAGTTAGGGATCAATTTCTGTGATTAGGTACTGCCATGCTGGGTAGCTCAACACTTCCTTACAGCCAGTGGGAGTCAACATAATAGATTGAGAAGAGACTTGAAAGCAGTTCAGCTGACCATGTCCAGCATCTGATTTGTGCACCAGAAGGTCACAGCCCTTCCAGAAAGCTGCTAATTTAGCCCCTGCAGATGTGCCTGATTA
Organism: Machaerirhynchus nigripectus; assembly: GCA_013397975.1. Taxonomy (NCBI): domain Eukaryota; kingdom Metazoa; phylum Chordata; class Aves; order Passeriformes; family Dicruridae; genus Machaerirhynchus; species Machaerirhynchus nigripectus. The sequence goes on along the minus strand of VZRQ01009435.1, from coordinate 478,959 downwards.
ATACTGGTCATGCTGGTGGATGCTTGTAATAGAGCAATGAAACGGCACAGTGGTTATGCCTAGAGAGATATGAATTACAGTTTAGGTTCCACTGACTGCATTAACTAGTGGTTTAATTTAACTTTGTGGACACCTATGGCAATTTGAGACACTATAGGGTACCCTGGTAGGTGTGACATGGGAAAAATGTGAGCTTCCTCCCCTTTAAGGAAGATAGGAAGAACCCGCACAGGAGACCCTAGGTTAAGTAAAATCTCACTGAACAAACACAGTGATCCTCAGATCTCACTTGTGGGAGACATTCATGCAGATACCAGTGTGTGCACAGCTAAATTTGAACTGAATCTTTCCTCTTGTCTGACCCTCTTTATAACATGGATGAATCTAGACATGATTTGAAACTCAGCCTCATAACTTTTCTCCACACTCTAATGTTTACTCTAGAAAGATATGAACCTTTTCAAAATGTTCAGGTGGTGGAACAGTTCTTCCTTCATGGGTAACATGACATTAGGAAGATTTTGTGAGCTCTTTTTGAAGCAATATTTGCAAGATATTTGGGGATAAGATAATTATGTACACAGACTATATTGAGATTTCTAAAACTAAGTAAGCTACCCCGGCCTCCTTCCATAGTCAATGTAAAGAAATAAATGCAGAAGGAGAATCATTTCACTGTAAAAGAAGCTTATGGAATAGGCAAAATGAATTAGTTTCTGGAGGCACCTATATTTCTCTCTTGATTGAAAAAGCACAGAAAATTCACTAGTTTACAGTTAACCATCTAATATTCTACATGTCAAAGTCAGGTAAAATCCTGACTTTGCTGCTTCTTCATTAAGAGCAAGATATAATGAGAGGGAAATCTGTGAAGACTGCTTCTCAAAGATGGGGAACTCTGTGTCTAGCTCTATTTTAACATTATTTCAAAGTTATATTCCCAAAGAAATAGATTCAAAGACCACTTTCAGTCATGCAAAAATAAAATCCATTGTTTTTAGCAGAAAGATAAATAAAATACTGTTTAAGTTCATTGGTCACATCACTATATCAATTCTAAATTGGATCAGAAACCTGAGGTGGTCTCTGCCCAGCTGCCACAGGGTAGATTTTATAGACAAATATTAATATCACAGAAACCACTGTCACCACTGTTTGCCATCCAGCTGAGGCAGTGAAATTGAGCTGGGAAAGAATGAGCTATGGTACCAAAGAGAGGCTTGATGGACATTGCATTACCATGCCTCTCTGGTGACTTTTCTACTGCTGTCCCTACGCTGTGAAACAGAGGTCATCAATCTTTAGTGTTGTCAGCTGAGCTATTGCATCATACTGTGTAAACCATGGACTGGGTAAATTGCATTTCTTCTTGTCCTTCAGCACTTCAAAAACATAATCAGACCAATAACAAGAGTGCTTAATTTTATTTTTTATTTTTTTATTAGTGCTTCATGGCTGGTATTTAAATATGCATTTAAACAAGAGAGCAGAGGAAAAACTTCCAAACACATTTTTATGTGATCATTATTCCTTTTCAAAATACATTCTAAAATAATCTCTTCCAAACCCTGATTTCAAAAGGCCACATAATAACCTGCCAGAGTGATATATTTGATATCTTCATAAGAATCTGTTTTGAACATTTTGTGTAAGCTAGAAAACGAAAACTCATACAATCATCAGCCATCAATATAATGTAGCAATCTCATGCAGGAAGACTATATTTGAATGTACCTTTAAATATTTTCCCAAATATATCAATAATTAATTGCTAACACCTGGCAGGATCCATCTGGCAATATTCCTTCATTATTGGTTGTCTGAATACAGATTTAGTTCAGCCTTCAGATGCAAGATCATGTACTGGTGGTTTCTACTGAATGTGTAAACCCATGAATGCCTGTATATCAATATCAAAAGCCAGGTGTTACTCAGATACATATATATAAAAACCCAAACAAACAAACACTGCAAACAATATCCCAGATTTGCTTTCAATTAAATTGAAAATAAATATATATTTATGATTATATTCTAAGAGTTAGTTGTGTTCATTATAAATCATTTTCTTATGAGAATATTTTTAGTAAAGGATATCCAATTTATATTGAAGTATCAATTTTTTGCTATACTACCACACTATACTATATATTCTATCATAAATAACAAACTACTGTTTTTGTAGACCAGATGAAAGACAATTTCATTTTTCAGTAAATAGCATTATTTCCAAGTAGTGAGCACTTACCTTGGATAAAGAATTTTTGTTAGTTATATATTTGTCAGTTAAAGGATGATTAACTGTATATACTCAATATTCTAGGGAACTACCTTCCAAACTCACTAACTGCCACAACTCTGACAGCATTTTGATAGTAATGTTGGTTTTTGTTCCAGCATCTTTATTCTTCAAAAATACTCTGATTGTAAAAACTATGCAGTTATTAATTTAAATTAAGAAATTCTTTACTTTGAGGGTTATGAGGAATGGAAATAAGTTGTCCAGGGAGGTTGTGGGTGCCCCAAACCTGGCAGTGTTCAAAGCCAGGTTGAATAAAGCTTTTAGCAACCTGGCCTGCTGGGGTATGTCCCTGCATATGGCAGGGGGGTTGAGACTAGATGATCTTTAGCGTCCATTGCAACCCCTTAACATACTACGGTTCTATGGAAATACAATTAATACAATTAATAAAGAATTAAGTTATGACAATATCATTAGTATCAATCTGGTTTTACTGAAAACAGATCTCAGAAGAAACAGGATACTGTATTTTGCAATCATAGTAATGGTTATAATTTCAGTTACACAGAATGTAACGTGCTTTTGGAAGGTGTTTGACTTGATACCTGGTGACATTACAGTACTAAATTAATACTTCACTATTATAACAGAACACAGGTTAAATGGATTAAAGCAGATTCTCTGACAATTTCCAACCACCTGTACTTGAGGTTTCTCAGGAGTGCTACAGAAAATACTGTCGAATGCTTAGTGAATAAGGTGGAAGTAAATACAAAATTGGTAAAAATAACATATATTTTATTGTTGAAAATAAAATGTATTTTAAAATAGTGTTGATGAAATAAAATTTAATAAAGTGACAAATAAGGATGAATCTATGTGGCCATAATAAACCAACCCAGATTTTTTCAATAACTGGGAGCCTTCAAACTAAATGTGTTTTAAACAGTCAAACTATATATCTAAGACCAGTGACTGCAGACTGCTGTGGGTTATAGGTTATGTACTTTGGACAACAATGACTCAACTAGTATATGACAATTGTAATGACCACAAAGCACAACAAATGCAGCTAAGGTGACATAAAAGCAAAAAGACGGATGCAGACAGGAAGGATGGAGGCAGTTCAGTGATTTAGCAAAATCTACTGCACTGGTGGTGCTAGTAATAGTGTTCAGTGACCAGAATTTTTTAACAAGTTCTTGAGAAATCAGAGAAAGTGTAAAAAGTAATCTGAAACATTACTTCAGAGTCAGAGACAACATCTTAAGAGAAGGAAGTTGAAGAACTTCCACACTTGCAGCAGAAGAAACTCCACAATAGTTATGACAAAATATTTTCACTGCGAAGTGTGAGCAATCATTGAAATAGGCTGCCAGGAGAGGTTGTGAAATCTTTGTCCTTCAAGGTTTTCAAAACTTGGTTGGACCAATCTGACCAGCAGCCATGAATATACCCGTTTATAAAGCAGGTGCTTGGACTAAATGAGCTGCAGTGTCTCCTTTCAAACTAAATTCTTATATAATTCAGACATTATATAAATTCACTCTTTATTTGTTGTGAATAAAAAAACTGAGAGGTGATCTGGTTATTCTTAAAATATCTTCATATACATGAAGTGTATCTTTAATTTGACATACAAAGATAAAAGGGACACTCATGGTAGAGAATTAAAATGAAAGATGTCAGACCTTTTAAATTGTAAGGATGATCAGTAGTTACAAAGAACATCATGGAAAATATTGGATCCTAAGTGTCTTCATGTTTTCACAGAAGGAATGGATTTTCTTTGATTCACAGTATACCCATGCCTCAATCAAACACCCATTACTAGACTTCAAAGGGAAATAACTGGATGCAATTTGTAAAATTCTATTATCCTCAATCTGCAGGACATGTTGGGAGACATAAGGGTCTTTTCTATCTTCAGAGTTCACAAAAGTAAAGACTTTTTATGAAGCAGAGTGTGAAGCAGAACTTAAGGAGTACAATAGTTTGGAACCCAATAATCAATGTTCAGAGAGCTGTTCAAGTATACAGCAATCCTCAGAATTTCAAAGGGTATACATTCATATTATTGTGATGCCAGAGAAGAAAATCAGAAGTCTCTCTCTGTACAGAGGAAACAAAAACTTTACTTGTAAAATAGAAGTGTTATATGGGTAGGGCCTGTTTCACTGTCCGTCAGTGAAAACCTATGAATCTGAACCATGCTATAAAATTCTGTACTGATGACAGTACAGTGAGGACTCAAAGAATGCAGTTAACTTGTCTCAAAGCACTCTTAAACAGGGAAGTTCCCATAAGATAAGGTACCACAACAGGCACAGATGGCGAACAGGAAGGCATTAATTTCAGGCCTAAATGGAGGTGAGAGCTTTAGAATTAGCACACCAGACAAGAATCACCTGTGCAGACTGTGGGAAAAGAACAGACACAAGAGGAAGAGGTGATGAGGCCTGGTGAGGCAGATCTGGGTACCTTATCCAGATAAAAATTTCCACCGTAACAAACTGTGAGAAAAGGAAGCAGCTGCTTACACAGAGGCCATCCCAAGTTGTGGGAATGGCACATATGCCTTGTGGATACCTGAGACTTGGACTGTATAAAAGTGGTACCTCCACAAGAACATGTGGAGGACCCCCACCACCAAAAACACCAGAAGGAAGAACCCATGTGGTGGTGATATCTTTTGCTTAATCTCTTTCTCGCTCTCTTTCTCTTTCTCCCTCCCCCCTACCCTTCTTATTTCTCTCTCTCTTGCTCTTATGTACTGTTAAATAGATTATTTATAAGTAGGTTATTTATAAAACATATATATATGTTAAATAGATTATTTAGAAAATACCTTAATTCCCTGTATCATAATATTACTTTGCTGTCAGAAGTGGGATCCTAACAATGAGCCCAATATAAACATAAGGGATTGTCATAAGGAATAAACATTACCAGACAGCAGCATTTTCAGAGCCTCACCCTTTATCCCCTCCATAGTGCTAGACTTCCAAATATTGTTTCTTTTTCCTTTCAGACTCAAAATCCCACTTTGTTTTAATGTGGCTTCTGAGAACTTTTCTTGTGAATCAACATGAAGTTTGTGTTATGAATGGATGATGTGGGTTTAAATAAGTCCCTGCCTTTTTCCCAGGCCTCTGGCAGCAGGCAGTAGCTTTATTGAGGTGGCCAGCCCTCAAGACCCCAAGACCCCAAGACCCACTCTCATTCGTAAGTTCTTTAATAATGGCGGATTGTCGTGGTTTGACGCTGGCCCAGTACCAGGCACCCACGAGAGTCGCTCGCTCACCCTCATCCACCACAGCTGGGCAAAAGGAGGGAAAAGAGGAAAAAAGGGTTAACGGAGGCTTCATGAGTGAGATAAGGAGAGCAGGAGAAATATTTCAAGGGCAAAACAGGCTCAACCTTGGTTGCCAAGTAAAATTTATTACTAACAGAATCAGAGGAGGATAATGAGAAGTAAAATAAGCCCTTAAAACACCCTCTCCCCCATCCCCCGCAGGCCCTCCCTCCTTCCCACCAACAACACAGGGAGGCAGGGTAGGGGG
>VZRQ01009435.1:453433-472632 GCA_013397975.1 Machaerirhynchus nigripectus | reverse complement strand
GGTGGGAAACTCCCAGCAGCTTCTCACAGGACCCATCTTTGCGGCCCCCCTGCTACCCAAAACCAGGCCCTGCCAAACCAATACACTGATTTAGTCTATCATAGAATGAATTATTTATTTAGTAGACACAAAACTAACAGACATAAGACTTAAAACAGACTATTACTACACAGGAATAATACAAAAAGAGGACAACTAGTATTATATGGGGGGGTTAAAGGTACCATTAATTTTATGGCTATATATTAAGAAATAATATAACTTAGGATCCAGTGTATCTTACCATCCAATTCCTGATGGAGAACACATCGAAATCTTTTCCCTCAGTTCCCAGGAAAGTAACTGTGGAATCTGCGTCCAGACCCCAGGAAGAAGTCTTGCACACTTTTAGGGCATGTGGCTAGAAGGCTTCTGCCTCTGTGATAATTATGTGGGCTTTTATAGACATAAGAACCATGTCTTTTGGTCAAGAATATTTATTTTTCTTTCATCTCTTCCCACGTTTGCTTTCCAGACTAAGATGCTGATTCTTAGCTGGGGGCCTGAGCCCCTCTGGCACCAGAGATGACCCCATACTGGGCCTGTGACCCACCTGAGTTACCTCTTGCATATGCACCAACCATCTGTGGAAGGGACGGGGCAGACACGTCCTGCCACAGTTGGTTTCCCTGACCACTTTTGCAAACCAAATTTCATTTTTGACTTGTGTTTGTGAATAACAAATAAGAGTGAAAAGATGATGTGATTCCATGTCTTTTGGAGATGTTTGAAGTTTTACTTGTTTGGCACGTCTTGAATTTTTTTCTGTAGGAAACAGCATTTTTTGTTTGTAAACAGATAATACTGACATGACTTCTGAAGAAGCGTAACATAATTTTGTCATGCTACAGTAGCAAAACATACACTTTCTGAGAGTATAGTCTTTGCATGTATTTAGAGTTATCTCTGTGAAATGCTATTATAAATAATTAAGTTACTATTTTTGCTCTTCTTAGGGACTGGCACCAATTAGTTTGACTAGTAACCTCCTCCAAAAAAGGGAATTAAAATTATGTCAATGTTTTCTAAAGTATGATTATTAACCTCTGTACTAATTCATCTGGCAAACCAATAGACTGTATGCTGTACTTCAAATATTAATTTTCTTTGAACTTTTTTTAACCAAGAGCTTCCTTTGGGGCTGTGTTTAAAGTTGTAAGGATTGTTTGGCTATCTTAATTAAAAGTATTCAATTAACCCAAACAAAGCTGACTCTGAAGCCTAAAACATTTCCAAATCTGATAAATGATTGCAAAGTAAATAATGATTGAATGAAGAATAATCGATTTTTTTCCCCTTGAAATCTTAAATCAAAAAAATTTATTTTCTTATTAAATAATTATGCAATTAAGGAAATATTTAATTGCTAGAGTGACACTTGGTAACTAAAGAGAACAAGATTATAACACCATTGCAGTAAAAGGCATGAGTATCTATTAAATCTTTCTGAAAATTTTATCTTTTTAGGATGGGATATTATCCTGCAGGTTTTTTTGCAAGGTCTTAAATCTCTTAAAGCTTTTGTACTACTACAAGGTCAGATGGTTTATTTGTCACTGGATGGTATTTCCTAGACCACTGTGTCCTGTGTTATGTGCCCTTCAGCACAGCCAGTCCTGTTTGCCCTTCAGCACTCAGAATCCTAGAACATTCCAAGTTGGAAGGGATCCACAAACATCATCGAGTCCAACTCCTAGCTATGCACAGGACAGCCCTAAGAATCACACCATGTGCTGAAGAGCATTGTACAAATGCTCACTCACAGCACAGGCAACTCATGGAATGCCCTTAAACCTCTTTTCCCACCTTGGAGGCCCAGATGGAAGGATCTCTGACTCTCCTCTTCTACTTCTCACTCTCTTCACACCAGTTTTCCAATCTCATGTTGCTGTAAGGCTTTAAGGTACCTTCATGCATGTGCATATTCATGTTCGCAAATTCTTAAGGAATTTTTCCTGATTCAGTAGGAAAGTTAATTGTGCTGAGGAGCAAACTTATTGGGAATGGTTTGTGTGAGGGAAGAACAGGTTCAGTAGACCACAGGAATGATATGTTTCCATAGGAGACAGTGAATGTTCCTTAAATTCTTCCTCAACTTCTTGATAGAGCTAAAAAAGCTTTGTTTGGGAAATGCTCCCATGGAGAGATGCTCATCTCCAAAACACAGAAACCCAGTAGGCAGACGACAGGAAAGGAAAGAAAGAGCAGAAGCCGACCTCTCCTCATTTCTCAAGTCATGTTTTCCCGGTCACAGTTTCACAAAGTCTCATTTATCTGACTTAAGTTTTAACTGTCCAACAGTCCACACAAGAGTGCAGCTGGTGGCACTTAGCTGTACTGGAGTGAGAAATTAGCTGATGGTTTGAGGAAATGTTGTGGGCTAATTCTTGTGTGGAGAGAACCGAATAGTGAACTGATTAAGAGGATTAACTCTGTGAGATTAATTATAACAAAGAGCCATGAATCTAAGAATATATTGGGATGTGTATTGGTGCCTAAAGCTTGGAGTTTATGGGATGGGAGTAAATGAGCAAAAGGAACTCTGAAAAATAGGAAGGAAAGAAAGTAGTTGAAAAATAATTTTAAATTTTTGCCTCAGCAAAAGGATTGATTTCACATCAAAATATGTATTTAAAATTCCACTGTTCCCAAGAGAGTTCTTGAGTTAAATTTGTACTATTTTTCCCTCTTAGTGAGTTAGACTGAGAAAATTATTCTCAAATTTGAACTCATGGTTCAGATCTCAGCGTTACATTAATGTAAGTCCACACTGGCATGGCTAAATCAGTACTTAAAAAAAAAGAGTGAAGTATATATTCAATTAATTTGATTTTCTCCATGCCCTTTCTTAAAAGAACTACTCTTAATTTTCACAAATGAGACAAATGCCCAAGGTTTAATTGGTGTCTACAGGGAAGCTGGAATTTAGGTTGCAAAAAGATACCAACTGCAGAAGTGAGAAAAAAAGAAAGAGTATGACAGTAGTGGGCTATTTGCTGACTAACTTGTGCCAGTGTGAGCCAGTAAAGACCCTAATTGCCTTGATATAAGTCCTTTCCAAGGGCAGTAAAAGTTATAATGAGAATAGACTGTGTTGAACTCAGTTCTTTTTCCTTAATATTTTTTAAATTTACTTTCCAATTGCAATTTTTTTTACGGACAGCTGTCTGTAAACTAAATCCCATTTACTATGACATATTGTCTTCAAAATACTTCTTCTCCATCAAAGTACTGATTTATTGACTCTGTTTGAACTAATATTTTCAGGTACTCTGCACAGTGCCTCAAAAATGGTCATGAGTGCCATCTTTTCATTAGGCACTGTGCTCTGTAGGGCTTCAAAAGAGGCCTTGTTAGTCCTGGTGTACTGAAAAGCCTTTAGGTTTTTTTCCAGACAAGTAGTCTCATAACAACTAAATTATGCCTTTAAAATAATGGCATATTTAAAGGTCTACATAATTTGGGGGTGAAAACTTACAAAACTTTGAGCAACTGCAGAAACTTATTATAAGAAAGTATCCAGTAAGTCTGATTCTGCTCTGTGCTTTGAAAAATCATGCCCTTCCATATACTGGGAATTATCTTCCTGAAATCTATGTGCTGCTGTAAAGAGCAGAATATATTTAGCTACCCTTTTTTGCTACAGGAAAAAAAGGTATGTCTTCAGTAAAAGCAGGTCAAAAAGAGGTTAGAAGTTGCAGCTTTGGGAGGAACATTATGCTAATTCAGACATTAGCCTGGAATTTAGTTCTTTCATATCAGAAAAGTGCTCCTTAATTTCTCAGTAATACAGAGCTATCCAGAGAGAGAACAATATTCTGTTCTCTGTTAAAGCTGTTGTCTTAGAGTAAACAGAGGGCTGGTGCTAACAGAAAAAAGTACAGGGTAAAGAGTCCACCTTGAACTATATGTAATTTTAACTCTTCCAGAAGAAATTGCTGTACACTTTGAAATCTCTGCCTTTACATATTTTCAGCTGTCTGACAGGTGCTGATAGTGAGGCTCAAAGATTTCTGGTAACAGAAGCTGAACACCGTAGGTATTGTGCTGGAGTCTGAAATCAGGTTTAAAACAAAAATGAAGTAGCAGATGTGCGTTTAACTAGATTTCATTATGTTTCATTAGGTTTTGCACTTCAATAATCTTTCATAGACCACTCCTCAGTAGAGTAGAAGCCTTAAATCCATGAGGCATTGGGATACAATTAGCACTCTCAGAAGGAGCTAGAATAGAGAAGATAATACTATTGGGCCTAGAGGATTAGGATGCACCTAATGCCTTGCCTACTTCATAAATCTTTCTGGGGTGTCAGCAAGCTTGCAACTATAGAACATGATTATTTATGCAAAGTTTCACTTCCCATATTACATTCCAGTCATAAGCAATCATACTAAAAATTTTTGCTATTGTGCAAATCATGCTCCACTACCCTGAAGCACATACAAATTTTCTTTCTGGTCTGTTTAGGTAGAAAGACTGAAACTAAAGTATTAATTGTCATCTAAGTTGTGTCTTTCTGCCCCACAAATGTAACACATTAGGTTGTTGTGACCTGGGGCATTTCTGAAACACAAAAATAACTTTATGGTTTTGCTATAGTCTATAGACAATAAAATTGTGAAAAAGAGAATTTGGTCTTGTTGTAGCTTCAGGTTTGCTGAAAACTTTAATATATTATAGGGCCTTAGTGTTCATTATGAAAACTGTGCAAATATGTTGAAACTCTATAGAAAAATGCCAACCATCTCTTTGGTATGTGTAACTAAACAGACTGAAGTCAGGTGCTGATTAATTCTTACACCATGTTAATGTAGAATATTCTAAGTACAGTTACGGAATCGCAAAGGCAGTGAATGGTTGGGGTTGGAAGCGACCTCTGTGTGGGAACCGACAGATTTTCTGGAAGTCTCACAGAGCTCAACTTGGGCACAATCACTCTGCACCCGTGAGAATTCGGTTTGTACCCTTGGGAATTGTAACATCAACAGAAGCAAGAAGCATAAACAACAGGAGTGTGGACACCTGCAGAAGGGAGTAGAACTGGCTGATATGTAACAAGAATGTATGCTGGTTATAGACAACCAATAATATTGTGTTGTAGTTGTAGTTAACCAGTAGTTAACCAATAGTAAATGGACGTGTAACATGAATGCTGAGAAATTGTATAAAAGAGGCTACATGTTATTAAAGAAAAGCTTTTTTGCCTGGAGCAGTTGGGGTGTGTGTGTGAGTGTGTCGTGACCATCTCAAGAGTGACACCTCTGGAAATCCTCTAGTTCAATTCCCCTGATCAAGCAGGTTCGCCTTGAGCAAACTGCACGGGATATATCCAGGTAGGTTTTCAGTATCTCCAGAGAAAGAGACTCCACAGCCTCTCTGGGCAGTCTTTCAGTGCTCTGTCTCTCTCAAAGTAAGCAAGTTTTTCCTCATATTCAGATGGAACTTCCTGTATTCCAGTTTGTTCTCGTTGCCCCAAGGGCAAGATCAGTGCTGGGCACTGCTGAAAAGAGTCTGGCCCATCGTCTTGACACTCACCCCTAAACTTGTATGCATCCTTGGGATAAGAAGATAGAAGGTGGATCCAGGTATGGAAGTGTCAGCTAAAGGAAGCTGGGTGCATGATGAAGATAATGCCCCTTTTCAGAGAAGCAAGTACTTTTTAGAGAAGTAAAATGAACTTACATCAAGGACCATTAATTAGATGAAATTAGTCTTTGGTAATTTCAAGAAACAGAGACTTGTTCACATATTTGCAGTCTTTACTGAGCTATATTCAAGATATAACATTCAAGTCCTCAGCCTCAGGTTTATTGAGAAAAATGTATTATTAACACATCACCACTGTCATCCTGTGAGGAAAATTTTGCAAAACCTAAAGCTGTGTAAATTTTTTTTCTTTTTCATTACCTTCATATTAAGGCTTTGCATCACACAGAAACAGTGGAATGGACTGGGTGACCATGTGAGTTCCAAGCCCTGTATTTTTATGTTTATTAGAGCTATTTAGGTAAGCGTATTTAGTTGTCCATTGATGGTTTTGTTATAAGTTAAAAAAACAGTTTACCAAAAAAGAAAATTCAACTACACATCACTAGCTGTCCAGTTGTTAATCAATATTGATTAATGAGATATGTGTATCACAAGTGATAATTTCTTTTTTAAATAAAAAAAATTGCAACTTGTAACTGTAATAATTCATACTGGTTGTTCAGCAAAAATATTTTGCTTCATCTTAGATCACTACCACTATCTCAATAGCTCTAAGAAATAGTCAATAAAGAATCATCTTATTAATTACTGTTAGCTAAGACAAGAATGGGAATGGCAGTATAAACAAAGATTAAGTATTTATGTTCTTCTCTGTCTGACAATGGCTCTGAGAAGAGCTGGGTAATTTAGTGATGCTCCCTGTACTATTATTTAGTTTTTATATTGCTGATACATTCTCACATGTGCAGAGACATTTCTTTCATAAAATGTATTTCCTCAAACCTTAACCAACAAGAGGAAACTTGTTCTTAATAAAGACATTAAAGCATGAAGTATTTGCACAGACGAGTTCTGAAGCTATGCAGCCTTCAAAGGTTTCTTTCTTATGTTAACGATCTTTAGAAAGGAAGACAGAAATCAGTTATATCCCACACAGGTATCCTTAGGACAGGTATGCTTCTGATCCATGACACAAACTATATTTTTAGTTAGAAATAAACCACATGATCAAAAATGACACAGCCCATCCTTTATATCCAAGATTAATACCTTATCATAAGTTCTACAGTGAACAGCTCACCAACAATTTATTTTTACATTACTGATGAAAACTGAAAGGACCAAAAGTCACAGGGTTATTAAGCCTTTTGCTATAAAGCTAGGAATTAAAAAAAGCTCCTGGATTTAGTAAGTTAATCTAATTAATGACGCAATGCATCGCTACTGATGTTGGCCAAATATCTGCTCTAGTTTTCAACTGTCTCTACAAGTGGAGACTTTTCTGGAATGAGAAATATTATGTGGATAAGTCTTTATTACTTGATTGAACTATTTTAGTATGAGATTTAAAAAAAAAAAAGATTAATTCTTGTTGAAGCATAGATACATTTAAAAAGTCTTAGTAACTGCAACTCTATAAAGAATTAATAAGAAATATTATAGAGAAAATGGGATAACTCTTTTCTACACAGAGATAAATCTGGTTCAAGATGGAAAAGGAACCACTGGAGAGGGTCCAGGGGAGGGTTATGAGGTAGACTAAGGGACTGGACCATCTCTCCTTTGAGGAAATTATGAGGGAGCTGAGCCTGTTTAGCCTGGAGAACAGACAACTGAGATGGGTCTTACCAGTGTATACAGTATCGGTGGCTTCCAGGAGGATGGGCCAGAATCTCTTCAATGGTGCCCAGCAACAGGACAACGGGCAATGGACACAAACTGGAACACAGGAAGTTCCATCTGAATATGAGGAAAAACTTGTTTACTGTGAGAGTGACAGAGCACTGGAACAGATTTTCCAGAGAGGTTTTGGAATCTCCTCCACTGGAGATACTGAACACCTGCTTGGATGCAAACCTGTGCAACCTGCTGTAAGTGAACCTGCTTGAGTAGGTAGGGACCTGAGAGGTCCCTTCCAACCACAGCCACTCTGTGATTCTGTGTGGATGACCTATTACTTTATAAACACATTTAAAGAATGTATAGTGTATTTTCTGGTTTTTTGTTTTTTGTTTTTTTTTTTTTTTTACTGCCATTGATTGAGCAAAGTTTAGATACTGCCTAGTGTTTAGAACAGTATTATGAACTGCTGTGATTTCTCTCTCCAACTCCCTCACATCAAACACTAGGTGTATATTCCAATTAACCGGTGTTTATAACTGTAAAACGAAAATCTTATTCAGTGTAAATAGTTTGTTTTAATAGGGAATTGTTTAGATTTTGAGACTAGGCTACTTTATACCAAACAGTTCTTAAGCACTGATCATGGGTTCATAAAAGACAACATTTGTTCCAAGAAGGAACTCTGGAGGTGGCTGCCCTCATTTTGCATGTAAGAAAGTTTAATAGTGAAGACAAGATCCATTAAATGTGTTTTGGCGTTTATGTCAGAAAGTGATTGTAGGCTCATTTGATATGCCAATATAAAGGTGGTCTAGAAATGAAAAATTTCTCCCTGGAGGTTTCCTGAACCATGTCAGCATTTTCTTAGAGTTTTTGATCTAGTTGTGCAGAAATACCCTTTTGCATAACATTTTTCACTGTAGTTCCTGTTACCAATCTAGTTAATGTCCAAATATAGTTACTGATTCACAGTTAATTTAGAATGTTTCTTTCCAACTAATTTTTTTCTGTCACTCTCATTTATTCATATGCTTTCTTTGGAAGAAATGTTTCCCTTAATTTTTTCAAAATCATGATATGAGACCCTAGAACCATGTTTATTATTGGTTACTTGGTTTTCAGCTTATGCTGGTGTAATAAAAACTTATCTGTATTATGGTACTCCAGAAAATTAAGGCAAATTGCTACAGGTGGGAAGTTATTGTGTATGAGTTAGAGCACACCATGTGAATGATCTCAGTCAGAGTGTTAAAGTAGGCTCCTATAAGCAAGATTTCTGAGGTCAGCAGGTTAAAACAATCATTTTCTTAACTGAGAATTTTTTGTTGTAGTTTGTGTCAGTTCCCTTTGGGTAAAGGGGCTACCACAAGTCACAGAGCTGGCATGACCAGGAGGCCCCATGACGTGGAGTCACCAGTTTCACTAACTCCTGTTTTGGGCAGAGCCAAATCTGATACAGAGAGACAAGGCTTGATGACTAGAGTTATCTCTCAGCACAGGTCACTAGTAGAGCTCAAACTCTCTTGGCCTGCAGACCCTGAGTCTCTGCTGTCACAGAGTGCATAGAGGGGTTTTTTGGAAAGGGTAACTGGCTCATGCCAAAATTCTGACTCTTCAGACAGAGGCATCTTTCTTCTGGTTGTGAAAATTGAATTTTGAGTTTAAATGTACTCTCTGTCAGTACAATTAGGGCAGAGGGGGTGAGGCACAGGAAGAGGCTTTCATTCAAAAGAACTGCTCCTGAGAGAAGTGGGTGCTGAAAACTGCAGGAGGGGCACAGTGCAAAGACACACCTCCTTCATTTGATATCTGCAGTGTTCCAGGAAAGTGTGGTTATAATTTCACAGGAAATGAGCACAAAGGAGGAAACATGTACTTCCATCCCCAATTTCTCTTCTTCATGGGAAACCTGAATCTGGCTAACTTACCAGGTGCAAAAAAGGCCAACAAGAATTTTTTTAATAGGAAACCACTGTGTACTGCATTACTTTTGTCTGTTTAATTTATCTTATGGTTTTTCATATGTTACACATTGCAGAATGCATATTTAGCCATAAAGACAAAAGCACAGCCAAGATGCAGATGTTATAGTTAAATGCAGTGCACAATTCTGTGTTTCTGCTAGCTTAACAATAACCTAAAAATTTAATTTAACATTTAATTACTGGGAGTACCATAGAAAGAAAATTGTAATTCTTAAAAATATATGAAGTCTAGTGCATAAAAGTATATTGAAAAGCTGAGAAAAGGTTAATGGTAAAGAAAATGAACTGGTACAAAGTAATATTAGTGTTAGGTTTTACAGAGCAGAAACATTGTCTTATAGCAGGCAGAGGAAACCCTCAAGGGAAAAAATACTGTTTTAATATGAGAACAAGAAAAAGAGAACAGAAACTTAAAGGCAATTCAAGTTTGTAAGCTATCTGAATTTATCAGGAGGTAAGGAAAAAATACTATCTATTTCAGTTGCCTGCAACAGAAGCTGGTTATAAAATGGAAAATGACACTGTCATAAGCCATTGTTTCAAAAGTCAGATATATCTGAAATAAATTTATGTCCCAGATTACAGCAAAAATCTTTGGGTATTAACTTCAAAACTTCTGTCATATTCTCCTTCTCTGGTGTTTCAAACACTTTGTAAAGAACAATCAGACACAGGAGCTAAGTTGATTAAAATATGGGTGTGAAAGACATTAAAGACATAAAATTTATGACATTGCTTGGAGAATAATTGTGGAAAAGATATTTGTATATTACATATGGTAATTTACTCAACTTGATGTGAATACCAGGGCAAATAATTTAAACATCATTAATATGCTCTCTCAAACCCCTAACTAACTGAATTAAGTTTAATGACTAATACAATGAAAACTCAAATAAATTTTTCTTCAGACAAATATTATAGCCGATATTTATTTTAATCTAATATTCTATACATTAGTATATATATTTTTTTACTATTTTTGAAATCTTGCCAAATTTAAAGTTCTTCTGACATTTATTGCTACTGAAGAAATACTCATGTGTTGTGACCTGTTTCGTTTTCAGCGTAGAGGCACTACTCTACATGTACAAAGTTGTGACTAAAAAACCATATAGAAAGTCTTAAAATACATATTTTGAATAGAAATATCTGTGTATTTTACCAGTTGTTCATTTGCTTTGTTTTAAAACTCTGAAGATGCTGTGGTTACCTTAAAAACTTTACAGTGTTTTGCTCATGTGTCAACTTATTTGAAAATGCCCTGGCATTTGGGAGGATTTGGGAGACGAACTGTGAATGCTGCAGGTCTGTGAATGGGACTGTCTGTATTAAATTTCTTATGTTGCGTGGATTGTTTCTACTTCATACAATACTTTCCCCTTAAATATCAGTTCATTATTGATGGCTCAGATGTCTCAGATGTCTATCCTCTTGCCCTTGACTGAACCTGTAAGCAGATGGTTCAAACAGATCCGAAAATTCAGGGTCTTTGGAAAAAATGGTCAGGCTGGTGAGTTCCTTGTTACAGTGCTGAGAAGCACCAAATGACTGCTTAGAAATTAGGGATCTGATCTGGTGGTTTTCCATCAGTTTCGGAGACGCAACCTGGCTTATTCTTTTCTCTATTATTTTGGTAGATTGTGTGCATTTCAAGATCAGTGTCTACAATGAATTGGTGTTACTGCTTTCCTTCTTGAAGTAGCGTTGAACTGAAGGCAGATCTTGAACAGAACAGATCAGGACAGATGAGATCCTGGACAGAGAGATCTGGAGTAGAGAGTTTTTGCTTTGCTGGGCTTGACTGACTTGCTGGCTTCAATTTAGAAGAGTAAACCTGATAAGCCCGTTATGAACTTATTTAAACATAGAAGAGCAAAGAAAACTAGGTCTCTGTGAATAAAATGGATCAAAACCAGAAAGGTTCGGAATATATCCCAAAACTTGATTAAAACCAAGTGAGGTTAGATGTTCATGCCAAAAAATTTGATATATTTTATTTAATAGTAAAAGAGGTAAAGAGGAAGAAAGATAAAATGAAGAAAGAAATAGAGAAAGAGACGTGTGGGGGAGACAGGGAGAGTGACACCGGTTAGGTAGAAACACATCACCCGTCCTTGGGTCCCAACAATGTCTCATTGCTTCCCTTGATCTGGTCTTGGTGGTGAGGGTCCCCTGCCATGGAAAAGTATAGAATTCAATGGATGAATATACGTTTGGGCTAGGTGGGAATGTCCAGGTGCCTCCCCTAAGACTCAACACAAAGCAAAACTAAAATGATTGGGTTTGGGAGGTGATTAATTTTTGGTTAGCTTTTATTATTTATTACTGTGGGATTATCTATCCTAGCACAAATAACCATCAAAATATCCCAAACAAACCCAAGTAATTTATTCTTAAAGAGAAATGTTTGGCTTATTCAATTCAATATATTTTAAAATGAATATTTTATATTTTTTGCTCATAATTAATTTGCTTCTCTTGACAATCTAACTTTTAGAAATGTAATCCTTGGACAATTATAGAATCATAGAATGGTTTGGGTTGCAGGAGACCTTAATCATCTGGCTTCAACTCATTTGCATTTAATAGAAGAAGAACAATTAAATTCAAATATCGAGTATCTAGACATTATTAGTGTTTGGTTATCAAATCTGTGTTCATGAATTCATATAAGTGTTGCTCAGATAACTAGACTGTCTACTGATATGTGCAACCAGTAAATAACACAGTGTTAAGATCTAAAATGCATGAGTCTTTGCATTAAATTGACTCCTTCATTCACTGTGCAATTGAAAAATCCTTGCTCTGCTTCATATATATCAGTCATAGGTTCATGTGAGAAAAAGTGGAATGCATGAAGAGGGTCCCATCAGTACATGTCATATTTCTATAGAAAGTTCTGTGAAATCTGAACTAGCCAGCCTAGAACTAGATGCACCACCCGAACACTTCACACTGTCCCTACAATAGATGTTAACATACTCGGCAGAAAACTAAGCTGTTTCAAATGAGTGGGAATTATAACAATTTTACTACTTTAACTAGCTCTAAGGAGACCTGAGTTGATTCTGTTACATTGTGGGCAAATATATACCATATAGCAAGAAATTACTACAATTTTTTATTTCATTTTCCCTTTGCTGATTATCACAAATCATACTTCATGCTAACTTAGGCAAGTAGTTAGTTCACCTTTAGCATCTTGGTGAAAAGCAGAGATTATTTACTGTGTGATATATCATTTTTCTGTTATTTTACTACTTTTAAAGAGCTCATTTTTCTTAGTCTCAAATATAGTGTTATTTTTCAAAGAACTGTACAGCTTTTGATATAACAAAATCGAATCCATGTCTCTGTGTTGCAGCAGATGTGAGAACTCTCATAAAACAACAAAAAAAGCAATTCTTCTGTTCTTATTAACTTTTTATTCTGTATATACCATGGATTTACCCCAACAGGTTGTGATATTCTAGTACAGTGATCATCAAATGCATGGCAATATGTCTCATATTTTGCACAGGGAGACTATGGGGTGATTTGGATTATTTGGGATTTTTTTAAGTCTTCACAATAAACATATAAACTGAAATAATGAATTATTTTTATGAATAATGAATAAAAAAGGGAAAACCTTAACCAGAAAAAGTATTTTTCAAAGTTTATTTCTTCTATTTACAATAAATCATAGACTACCTAATTTTCAAAAGGCCTTTTCAGTGGCCTTCTGGAAAAGAAATTGAGCAAATATGCTAATGTGTTTCCCTACATATTCCATATCTTCCACAAATTTCAAATAGCAGTATCTTAAAATGCGCAATAATAAAATAAATGCAATTCTACAGTATCTACTCAGAAAAACACTTGAGTGAATGTTGAAAATAAAATGTACTTCTGGTAATTTTTTCATGCCAGAGGTAATTTCTTGTACTGAAATTACTGATATAAGGCTTTTTAATACCTCCATTTTCATTAGATACGAGGAAGCTGTACAAACATGAACTAAATTCTCATCCAGAATAATCTGCGAATAAGGTTATGTTAGAAATAGGAAAATAGTAACCTTTAAGGTGAAGGACTTGCCTGAGTTCACATAGTGTTTTAGAAACAAAAGAAGGAACATTTCCTGGGAACTGTCATTCCTATTCAACATTTTTGATAGATAATAACTGAATAAATGTCAAAATTTGATATGGCACCTTTTTTGTGCTTTATAGATATATGGATGATATTCTGCATAAGTTAGTGTACACTTGGAAGCTTTAATGATTACTTAAGAAGCCTTAGGCATAAATAGATGATTTATTCCCACCTGTTTCCTTAAACCAAATCTTTGTAAGTTTCTCTTCCTTCACCTTTGAAGTGAGACATTTTCTGTTGTCTTATCATCTCCTAATAAATCCTCCTTCTGCAAGTCTTTTCAGATTTGGAAGAGGGACGGGTGTTGGGTGGGAAGATGTATTAATTCCTGATTTTTGTGCATTGTTTACTTAATGATGAATCAAACCAGACTTTTAAAAAGACAACATTAAGAGTTCTTGTAATTTTTACTGTTTGTGTCTGCACCATAGTATCATGGAACAATATGTTCATGTCCCTGCTCAGCCCATCTGAGTCAAGTGTATTATTGCTAAAGTATGCGGAGTGTGAGAAGCACATCGTTAAGCCCAGTGGATTCAGCAACTGACAAGAGTGAAATATTTAAAATGAAGAAAGTTGTAACGCTTTGCTTTTAATTATTACTTTACCAATAACTTATTGATTCTGTCCTCTCTTGGATTTGTTGTATGCTAATTGATCATGACAAAAAAGGAAATGTTTATTTGATTGAGATACAGATTTGCTAAAAACTCCAGAGATTTGAGTTTTTTCTATTTATTTCTCCCATTAATTCCTCTCAGTTTCGTGTGATGTTGTAAAGTCTATAAAGCTCTTATGATTGTCTGCTCAGCCCTCCAGCTTTCTTGGAACCATTCCAGGTGGGTATTTGCCCAGAAGATAATTGAATAATAAGATCTGTCAGCTAAGATTTCATGTAAATATGTCCATATTTCTAATCCAGTTCAATAGCAGAACTACTTCCCCAGATATAACACTCACTGGTTTAACTGATGGTGTATGAAGATGCTTGTATCTTGTCAACTTCACCTGCCAGAGTACATCCTCTCTTCCCTTACACTTGAATTACAAACTCTCTGGGACAGACAACACTTTTTTCCTCTGGATTTTACCATGCTTTGCACAGGGTATACTGGTTCACTTTTAGCATTGCTAAACAGGGAAAAAAAAAAGGCATTTTGTAAGGTTACCATAGTTGAGGACAGAAAGCCAAAAAATATTGTTGCAGAAGTTCTTATTTCATGGTAAGCTTTCTACAGACCAACCACCTAAGGTTAGCTTGACAAAATGGAAAGCAATTTAAACTCCTTGTTTCATAGCAAATACTTTGTGTTTTCAAGTTAGAATGCTCAGTACAGCAGGATTTATCTCTTACTATTACATTCAACAGCAAAAGTGTGAAAAGGAAGTAGAGTATAACTCAGGCACACAGACTAAAGCCAGATTTAGCCACAGGTCAGCATTGAAGGGTTCAATTTCTAAACCCAGAAACAAAGAATCACAGAATTAATTATTCTGGAAAAGACCTTTAAGATCATTGAGTCCAGCCTATGACCTACCACTACCATGTCAACTAGACCATGGTGCTGCGTGCCACATCCAGTATTCCCTTAAACACCTCCAGGGACAGTGACTCCACCACCTCCCTGGGCAACCCATTCCAATGTCCAATCATCCTTTTTGTGAAGAAGTTCTTCCTAATGTCCAACTTAAATCTCCCTTGGCACAATCTTTTGGATCCAGGCAGGCCTGAAGGTTTTGCAGGCAGCACTCTTCCTTTGCACTCCAAGAGCTGTCTCAGCTAAAGCATCTAGGTTCCATTTCAGATCCATTCCAGCTCTGCTTTTGTTACGAACCCATTTAATCACAGAAGAGCAAAGAGCACTAACTGTCTGTCAATAAAATGGAAAGAACTCTGAAGGTTCTAAATATTCCCAAAAAATGAGATAAAAACCAAATGAGATTAAATGTTGATACCAAAAAATTGATTTTTTTTTTAATAGTAAAAGAGGCAAAGAGAAAGAAAGAGGAAAGTTGAGAAAAGTTAGAAAAAGCTAAGGTTACTTTATTCCATGTTCAGCCTTGATTCCACGAAAACCCTGACATGCATACACTCAGGGAAGAATCAGCAAATAACAACAGGGACCACTTAAAGCAGGTATGTTTCCTTGTGACTTTTCCTTTTGATACAGATCTGCTAGAAAAGTATCCTGATGACTGAAGCATATGCCCAAGAAACTGGAAGTTTCAACTGGAAACTTGAATGATTAAGGCACATTTCCCCCAAGAGCTTCCTGGTGGTGTCAGTAAAGGTTAGACAGTAGGTCTAGAGTAAGGAGAGAGAGTGTCCTACTTCCTACCCTTTTCCTCCCCAGTTATACCAAGTAAATGAAAAATTAATCTATAATCCTGGAACTAGGAAGAAAAACTGGAGACTTCTTCCCCTCTCTATGGTGTGATGTCAGCCTTTCATTTATTCCCAGTTTTTTCTATCTCACAGTCTCTTCTCTGTATGAATCTTGTACAGCCGTACAGTTTCAACAGAAGGAAGGAAGAAGCGATCATCCTTTCAGCTTGCTCTAGAGTCTAGCAATTAGGGTGCTTTCCTGATCAGAGAAGTTTTCCATTTAGGTTTAGGGTAAGTTATATTTAAGTTAAAGAACACATTAAAGAAAAGTAACTGTTTTCCATGATTGCTGCTCAAAACAAGCAGCAGCTTTTTGTCCCAACTGTGTTCCTAAAAACTAAGAGTCAAAGCAGTGATTCTCTTCATTTGAGAATAAGATGTGAAGAATGAAAACTCTGGAATTTACCAGATGGACCTACCAAATTTCTGGACTTTACTGCAGGAGAGGAGTGGGATTTCACACATCCCAGTGCTCTCAGTTTCTTACTTAGAAACACCAGAGTACTTTCTTTGATCTAGCTCTACTGAAAATTCCAAACTGCCTGAAAATCACTGGCATGGAACTGCATCTTTTAGACAACTGAAAGCTGATGAAGAGGATAATAAAATTAATCCTTTGTGTCCTAAAAAATACATATTGTTTTTCTGACATCGAAATACTTAAAGCAATTTGTTAAAAATCAATCATATAGTTTGTAATTTAAGCACATACAAGATTTATTTAAAAATAAGACAAAAATCTGCCAGAAAATTTTAGTCATTCACAGAAAATGGTGAAATGTTTATTGACATGGGGCTCATGCACAGTTATGGGTATGGATAGTTTTTCACTCCACCCACACCCAAGCTGCCCAGCTATATGCAAACCTGTCTGAAGGCTACTAAAAGAGTTAGCTCTGCCTGCTGTGAGGGTAGGCTAAGCCTTCCCCAGGACTAAATATATTAGCTTGGGCTTTGCATTTGGCTTAGCACTGACCATCATGTATCTTTTGGAGCACAGCTGGCACAGAAGGCAGAGCAAAGCGTGACAGAGTGGGAACCTTGCCTGAGACAGGTTTATCATGAAACTACACCTTTAGTGACTCTAATACAATGTGGCAAGTCTTTTCATATTCTGGACATTTTTTTATAGTAGTCTGCAAATTGAAAAAAATACATGATTCACATAAATTAGATTAGTTCAAATAGTTATTTTAGTAAGTCTTGATTTACACAGGAAAACAGTAATTAATCATGGTGTGGCAATAATGAGCTACCTGTAAAATCTGTCTTCAGCAGGTAATGTTACAGTTATCTGAACACAGTGTGTCTTTTCAGAGGGACAAAGCCCTTGCAATTTGAATTGCAATTGAATCTTGCAATTTCATTTATTTTCTATTTCACAGAGAATACAATAAAGCAATGACATATAAACTTTGATCTCACAGAAGCCAAAACAATGGAAAAAATCTCTAACAGTTCTTCACTCTCCCCTACTGACCATTTTTATCCATCGTAAATTTGTTTTCATTTTACTAGTGCTTCTCTACATCCTACATTGGAGGCATCTAATACTGATTTTTCTTCACTTGAGTTATACAACTTAATTGTTACTTGAATGATTTGCCTTGATGCATATATTTTTTCAAAAGTAAAGTTCTTGCTGCGTTTTAACGTTACTACTCCATGAAAAAAGCACATTATACTCCCTACCAACAAAAAAAGACAGCTTGAGATATTTACAGTATATATTCCTTACATCGCTTCCTGCTGTGAACATTAAAATTTTGTTATATTTCTAGCCTTTTATGCCATCTGAATGAAAATCAACGACGATGGAAAAGGCAAGTCCTATTTACAGAGAACTCCAACACTTCAACACAAAATGTTTCTGATCTCTCCCACTGGATGATTAGAGCAGGAAAGGACCAGCAGCAGGTCAAAAGTGCTGCGTGTGCTCTGATTGATGCAGCTGAGGAGACTGTTGTGCCCAAGCAGCAAACCCTGCAGGTGACAGGGATATAGCATCTCGTGGAGGGAGGGATAGTGTGAACCATCGAGCAGAGTTCAGTTATGATCAGAGATGATGACTCCAGTAAATTCTCTGAAGTGGAAGAAGAGGTTAATGAACAGAGATAGAGTGTAAGGAAGAGAGAGATGAGGATTTGTTCTGACCAGTAACAGAAAGCTGTTCTTTTCCCATCATTTGCGGAAAGTAGGATAAAGGCAATGGCCAGCAGGTATTTTCTAATGTGATCTCTGAACACTGCTGCAAGCATATGATTAACTGCTTGATTATAGAATATAGACTACTAAAATTTAAAGTACATTAATATTTAGGTTTAAAGTGTAATTCTGAGAATCACTGCAGCCTACACATTCATTCTACAGCTAGAAAAGCAGATGTTTTTCAAATACCTCAAAAGACTGAATCTTGTCCTTCTGCCACAGCTTCATGTTAAAAAATTTTCAAAACATTGCTGTCCTCAGAAGATAATCCTGCCAGCACAGTGAAACTTGTAGGATAAACTGAAGTTCATATTAACTGAAGCTATTTATGCAACTATTTCTGTCAGAAATGCTGATCTGTCTTGGGCTGAGGGGATGACATGCATATTTTTCAAAACTCTGTGTCCTTCTCAGAATACTGATGAACAGTGGTGGTCTTTCCCTTGATATGTAATTTGAAAGAAGAGCTTTTTGCTGTATGGTGTTACTGACTCCTCAAAGTCAGAGTTCAAGCAGCTGCTGGAGATAACTGTACAGCAAAGTCAGCAGAATGAGGCATGGTCTGGGTATCAGCTTCACGGACAAGCACACAAGCTGGCATCACCAATGAAGATGAATATGCATTTGGACAATCTTAGTAATCTTAAAAGAGTACAGAGACACAACCCTTCTTCCAGCCCTGTTGCAGAGGCAGCAACCTGTGTCAGCAGGGTGAAAAAGAAGAGCTGAATAGGTGATTCAAAGCACAGGTTGGAGTTTGCTTATACTAAATCTACAAAGTAATCCTTGTGTTTGTGGTATAAGCAGATGTCTAGCTATTAGGAATTTGAATGAGATCTTCAAGAGATCGAGAAAAGTCAGCATTTAATACCTAATAAATAAAACATTTAACTCCTGTGAAATCTGAACATTGTTAGGGATGGAGGAACTGACTATATGAGACATAGTCCTGATCCTTTAGAATATTGTATTATTGACCCACTTACTCATCATGCTGGAAGTCATTTGAGCACAAACCACTTTGTGAGTATACTATGCTTACATCGTTTGGGGCTTTTTGGCTTTTTTTTTTTTTTTTTTTTTTTTTCTTTTATTGTAAAACCTGAAAA
>VZRQ01009435.1:419255-453414 GCA_013397975.1 Machaerirhynchus nigripectus | reverse complement strand
ATACAACAAGTTCAAAGACTAAAAGTGATACTTGAGGCACAATTCTAATGGGTGATAAAGCTCTTGCAGTGGAGGTACAGTATCATATTTGCACAATACTGCAAAATCTGCATTCAGGAGAAACAGCCTAATTTTCTACCATTGCTGATTTTATAGTTAATGCAATCAGAACTATAGTAGTCAGACTTTGCATGCATGTGCAAAGAAGGTTAATATCTTTTTACAAAAACACATATAAATCAACTTGTTCTGTCTGATTATAAGCCTTTTGCAAGAAATTAAATTTGGTTTAGGATTTCTTGTGGGAAAACATGCATGTGCCTACATTCATACCTGCATGTTTTTTCTAATGGTACCTGTGTTTGGCCAGGACAACCATTGTGTGTAACATCCAACTGTGAGACTGTAAATCTACTTGGATCTAAGCCTGGCATCTCTCAGCTGTGATCAAATCATCAATCACCTTCCATGCAACACCTGCCAATTATCTTTGGTGTCTTGACAAAGAAGGTTAATATTTTAGTTTGGGCATAAAGGAAATAAGAATGGAACTAGATATCCCTTTCTCAGTGATGAAAAGAGCAATGAATTTAGTAAAATTTAAGCATTTACTTCTAAACACTTTAGTTTTATATGATTTTATTTTAATGTACTTTTAATAAAAAAGGACAGTTTACAACATTAGTGTAATCCAGATAATAAATTGATGATTTTTTAAGCTGCTTGGTGGTTAAGGCCTCTCTAAAAAGATATTTCAACACCTTTCTAAAAGCAGTAGCATTAGAAATTACATTACCTCAAATTAAGACTTATAACCTTATGAATTTGCTCCAAAGGAAGTATTATTATATTCATGTCAAAGTAAGAAGAGATCTTTCTTAAATGGAAGTCAGTAGAGTGTTATGAAAATTAGAAGTATGAAGTTGAATTACGCTTTATAATTTCTTTTAAAACTCTTTAAAATGTTAATGTGTCCATAGTTTTTCTCCTACAGCTTCAACTTTGTTCTGCTAATCTGTGTTACTTCCTGGAGGGCAAATAGGAGAACTGTTAGTACATAAACTACAGATTAAGAAAGTTAAAATTACTTTCCTATTAAGTAAGTATGAAAAAGATTGATCAGAATGAAAGTTTAGCAAATGACAACATGCTTACATGTTAGGGGCTTTTGTCATAATAGTTGCAAGATTTTCTTTAAAATACTAGGAACTTGTACTTTCAGTTCAAAATATGTTTATTTCTAATATTCCCATGCCTCCTGGACCTGGAGACTCAGTAGAACCATCAAACTTCACGAGACTGAGGAGTGATAGTCCTGTCATGCACAAAAAGACATGCAGCTGCTGTGGGTCATTTAAATGCAATTTCCTGTTTCTCCCATATTTCTCTGTTAAAAAGAGTCCTCTCTAATAGAGCTATAAATTCTATTTCCTACATTACCAAAGCTCACTTCAAACAGTAAAAGTAATAGAACTAGAATTTCTTTGTACAAAACCTGTTTGTGTTATACATCAAATATACAAAAAAACTCCTTTAGATATTGTTGGAATATGGGCTGATACTTACGCTGCAGAGATGGCGCTATAGCTGTAAAAAGATGGATTCTGCAGAGAATCTCTGACCACTGAACAGGGAAAATATTTACTCTGTACTTCATGTTTTACTGCTGTCAAGTTTATTGTTAAGCAAAATAAAAAATGGAAAATTCTGCCAAGTCCAGAAGTCTTAGAGAAAAAAAAAGCAAAGATCCAAACTGTTATGCCTAAATTAGATTTGCTCCTCCATCTCCTTTGATTTATTTTAAACTTTTGTACATTGAGCTCTGAGGGTAGCATTTGCTCTGAAATGGTAGGAAAAGAAGTATTTTAACATTATAAATGTACCACAAATGTAAGATAAATTTTTTTCTCTTCTTTTCTCCTTTTCTATTCCATTTTGACAGCCACCAGTGTTCTCTGCTTTTCTGGTAAGGATGAGGTGATTAACTGTCCATAGAGCTCCTTGCTGGGGCCCACTACAGAGGAATGAATTTCTGAAGCAAGAAGAGATGTTTGAAAAGTTGTTCGTTGTGTGATTCCTCAAGGACATTTCTTTTAGATAGTAAAATATCCTCAACAGGTTATCAACATATGCCCATTTTAAAAGCAGCAGGAAATGACCGAAATGGAGCAAGAGAAGGCAAGAAATTTCCTGGACTCAGGTTTCCAGTTTCTCTGCTCAAATCTTGATTCATACTCCTATTCTAAGACTGCCAACAAACAAGAATTTGATACATGCCTTTCAGCAAAACTCTCCTTCAGTCCCCATATTCCTGTTCTAAGTTTCCTGGAACAAGACCACTTCCTTCAACAGATACACTTTGATGAGACTGTCTGAATTCATATTAGTCCATCTGAATTTTTCCCAGACACATTCTGCTTTCATAACTGCTGGAGGAATCACTGAGAACACTCAGGACTCACTCATTTTAGGTGCCCCACTATACATGGTTTGTAGCAGCCCAGAGTGACAATTACAGAAAAAGTAGTCTCTTACAGAGGTAGGAAGAACAAGGAAGCACAGGATGATATGGAGAATGTAACTACCAAAATCTTCAATCAGCATGTGTGCAAATTTCTTCAGAGAACTAGAGCTAGATCAGGCTTTGCTGGCTATTAGCAGAACAGGCAAAAAATATCCTGCTGAAGATTCCTTTCACTACTTTGCCACTGCCCAAGTTAAACTTCAAACTAGGGCTTCTTGAAGAAAATTCTGTTTGAAGGTTTTAACCCAGAGCAACATTTTACTCTCTATCACACTCCAGAATGTGGCTGAAAAAAGTTAAGGTTACAATCCTCCACAGATATCTTCTGCATTGGTTTGATGCATGAAAATGTAATCAAATGCATTGAAACAATAAAACAATAAGTTTTAAATAAGTCAGACAGATAAGGGGAAACCTTCTGGATGAGGTATTGAAAGAAATATGAAAATTGCAATGCCCTATGTAGGACACACTGGTGACAAACCCCAGAATTTTGTCTGCTACTGTTGGTTAGCCACCAGCCTACTCCTTTATTAACTATATGGAATAATGGAATCATAGAATGGTTTGTGTTGAAAGGGATGTTAATGATCATCTAGATCCAACCCCCTGCCATGGGCAGGGACACCTTTCACAGACCAGGTTGTGCAGAGTTCCATCCAGCTTCCAGAATCACCTCCTTCACCCTTCTGGCCTTGAACACTGCCAGGATGGGGCATTGACAACTTTCTGAACAACCCTTTCCAGTGTCTCACCACACTCAAGAGTAAAGAATTTCTTCCTAATATGTAACCTAAACCTACTCTCTTTTGATTTGAAGCCATTCCCTCTTGTCCTGTAACTACATGCTCTTGTAAAAAGTCCACCTCCATCTTTCTTGCAGGCTCCTTTCAGGTACTGGAAGGACACAATTAGGTCATCCTTAAGCGTTCTCTTTCCGGGCTGCACAGCCTGAATTCTCTTAGCCTTTCCTTATAGGAAAGGTGCTCCATCCCTCTAATCTATTTGGTTGCCCTCCTTTGGACTTGCTCCAACAGGTCCTTGTCCCTCTGTGCTGGGGACCCCAGAGCTGGATGCAGCGGTCCAGGTGGGATCACACCAGAGTGGAACAGAGGGTCAGAATCCTGTCCCCCGCCCTGCTGGTCATGCTGCTTTGGATGCAGCCCAGGATTCATGTGGCTTTCTGGCCTGTGAGAACACATTGCTGGGGCATGTCCAGCCTCTCATCCACTAGCACCCCCAAGTCCTTCTTGACAGGGATGCTCTCAATCTGTTCATCTCACAGCCTGGATTGATACTGGGGGTTGCCCTGACCTTAGACTTGGTCTTATTAAACCTCATGAGATTCCCACAGGTCCAGCTCTTGAGCCTGTCCACATCCCTCTGGATGACATCCTGTCATGCAAATGTATGAGTCATATCATTCACCCTGCTGGCATATAAATCATTCTTATTTACATCCCCCCCTGGATCTCCTCATATCATTCTCTTCTAAGAGACTTTCTGGATAATGGAAGCAATGGACCCAGAGGTGGTTGTATTGAACATGACATCTAGGTAGGATTAGCTACATTTACATCAGCTACATTCTCACCAGATCTTTCTATAATCTGTTCTGAAAGACCTCCAGTATCAGAAACATTTAACCTTCCTCCCTATTCCAGTGTTTAAATACTGATATTGTTAAAAGTTTATTCTCAAATTTAATCCCAGCCTCTTTTACTGAAAATTAAGCTCATTGCACCACCATTGCAATGTGCTATAGATGACACTTCCTTCCTCAGTACATCAGTCCTCAAGTATGTGAAAAGCTGTGTAAATATATATGGTTTTATATATGGAAATATAAAAAAAATTTAAAAATTAGATGGTCACTTTTTTAAAATTTGGTCCCAATAATTCTCAATTGTTCCTTACAGGTTTTATTTCCTAGATTTCTGGTCGTACTCAGTGCTCTATTCAAGATTTTGCAGAAGGTCCAGCTCCTTTGAAATGCACTCCAGCTGGAGCGTTTCCATTTCTGGGTAGAGCAGATTTCACAGGTCTGACAAGCTGTAGTCTTTTTTATGTTATCCCACATGGTCTGTGTCTTTTTTTTCCACAGTGGAAAATATTTCACAACAAGGCAAAAGTTTAAACATTAATGTTCATCTTTATGACTTGCAGTAATCTTCAGTTTACCAAACAGCCACTTGCCCACCTTTCTGTGTGTCACTGACAGTTCTTGCCCTTGTTCCTAGGTTCTTAAAAGACTGACTTCCAACGTTCCCCAGGTTGCACCAGTCTGAGTACAACAGGGAACTGTACAAAAATACTTTTTTGGCATTCCTTTCAGATGCCCTAGACTTCTTCCCTCCTTGAGCTCCCAGTTTAGCATTTAAACATATTTCATGTATGAATACAAACACCTTGCAAAGCTACTTGCTCTTTCGATCTCAATATGTTAATAAACGTATCCACAATTAGTCTAAAATGAAATTTAGACACATAAATTCACCTAATCAATACATAAAACTGCCCAATTGCTAACAGAATGGAGAGTATGCACACCTAAAACAAGACTATGATCTAACAAAACCTTCTCTGAACTGGGACTTAGATGTCTACTAGCTACATGACAATCCAATCTACTTGTTTTTCTAACACCTTATACAAAATTAATTAGATGTCTCCTTAATTAATTGACAACAGTGTATAAGACTACACTTAATTACACATGCTTGTTCAGAAGTACTTATTCTGGAAAACATCTTCTGCTTTGAGCATCCTATTAATCCACAGTTAGGTGTCCTTAATCCTTAGTTTTTATGAAGGTCTCTGGAGAAGCCTGATTACTGCTAGGAGTAATCTTTTAGTCTGACTGTAAACTAGACTAACTCCTAAATATACTTAGGAATTAGTGACAGTTTCTGTTTATGAGCCAATAAAAGTCTAATTGGTCTAATTAAAGAAACTGCATTTAATGTGAATAAAAGGCTCAAAGGACCAATACAGCACCAGTGTATGGATGTCTTCAGACCAGCTCTGCTGCACTGGAATCCACCCACCCTCGCAAAAGTCTCTAATTTTCCAGTTAAAGACCTCTATTTAGGATAAAACGGAACCTTTAAAGATCTTTTCTTGTCCCCAGGTAGAGATTTTAGGTACTTAGATTAGGTGGGATGAACTATTGGTTATGCCCCTTGGCAAAGAAATGCCTAAATTAGGTGGACTGAACTCCATCCAAAATCTTAATCACTAAAAAAGTACTAAAAATCCAGCTAGAATACACATCTAGCAAACATGTCGTTTTTGTCTATGCAGAACGTCTCAGTGCCTGGTTTATATGAACTCCTAAGCTGTAGGACTCTTGTAGATTAGAATTGAAGATCCTGGTCAAATACAGATATTACTGATCAAAGTAGCATTCTTCATTTTCACCACTCTACAAATATGAACTAAGTCAGGCTCCTTCCACAGTACGCAGAAATCCCAAGTGACAGCTGATGATCTTTCAGTGAAAAGTAGTTAAAAAGCATGTGGTTATACACATCAAATAGAAAAGAAAGGGAGAATTTCTACACACTCATGTCTGGACACATGAGAATATAGTGCCATTATTAATGATTGTGTCAGCATAATGCATCTTAAAAATAGAAGTAATTCTTTCTGGTACAATAAATTCCAGACAAGACCTCAAAATTGCCAAAGAAATGGTGGAATTTGTCATCTTAGACAGTATTTTACTTCTCTTACTAACACATCTCAAAATGCTTAGAAAATTTCCATCTCATGAACTTTATGAAACAGAGAATTAAATTAATTAGCTCTTGCCCTGAGTAAATGGACTTAACTGCCCGTAACACCAGTTTTTTGCATCAAAACACACTAAGTATGCAAAATTTTTATGTCTCTTCTGTGACCTGAAATCTTCCTTTGGAAATCACTTCAACCTTTCCCCCAGCCTCCAGCTGGTACTTCTGGTAATAATAGTATTTGACATTAAGTAACAAGAAGTAAGCTGAAGAGAGGATGTTAGTTCAGCCAATGTCATATCCAGCTACAAGTGAAATCTGATGCAGATAGGTGTAAAAGCAATGAGCTATGAACTGAAGCTGCATTTTCTTCAATCAGACACAGATAGAGACATTGATATGACTTTGGCTCTGCTTCAGGAGACCTAGTTCAGACTCTACAAAGCTTTGATTGGTTTTTAGAGACAAAAAAATGTGTTGCCAGAAAGAAAAAAATACGTCTAAAAGTTAGTGCCAAGGATGTTATAAATTCTGTATATCTACAGTATGCTGCATTTTGTTTCCCTGCTAGAAAAGAGTATTCTTAATCTGTTGTTTCCTAAGAGCTGTGCGAAATGTGTGAAATCTACACCTAAACGTTGATTGAAAAATTATTTGACAATTGTAAGGGTAATACTGAAGAAGAGGAGGAAAAAAGAAAAGCATTAGCAAAATCAAAAGAACTTCAGTAACTATTTGAACATTGCCCACGAAACTCCTGAACATGAAAAGAAATCTACAGATGAGAACAATATATATGGAATAAAAAATATTTTTAAAAGTACCCTACTCTAGAGAGACCCCTTCAAAATATTGAAGGAATTGCATTGTTTGTTTTCTGCTCTTTAGGAGGTATGGAAACTCAGAATCAATTGTCAAAGTGGTCATTTAAAAAAGTATTTATAAGTAAAGTTGATCTACTCTCCTTAAATTTTTTTTGCTCTACTCAACTTATTTATTTTCCGGGGTTCTTCTAATACTTTCATTTTCTCATTATATTATGTAATATGGAAGAAAGAAAGATAGAGTGTCATATTATCGAAAAGCGTAAGAAAACTACAAAGTACAAACAGCTGTGCTGCATAAAATCAGTAACCAGACCAAACTAGGGCCTGTACAGATGTGTAAAGAAACATACAAGAAAGAATACAACATCCAAATAGTGGGATTTCTTTGGGATCAAACTTTTGAACTGGTGTATTGCCATGTGTGGGTGTTTGGTGGGGAAGCTGCTGCGTTATTCCTGAGGCGTTCCTTAGCGAGGAACGCCCGGCGGTGCTGCTTGGCACACTCGCAGGCCGGCTCTCTCACCCGTGCAATGGAAACACACAGCACACGCTCACACTGAGCCGGCCAGCTCAGGCGGCACCAGAGGCAAGGAGTCAGGAGGCGGCCCTCTGTATAGAATTCCAAGGGGTTTACTATCAAACCACAAGGAAGGGCTCCCGTGATGAAGAGGAGCGGCTTCCGGCCGGGACACCCTTATATAGGGGTATAGAAGGGAGGCGGGGTAATAAAACAACAACCAATGGGGAGAAGGAGGGGGCGGAGTGGGGGCTGGATTACAACCCTTTAAGGAATACAAGGAGTTTATGGCAGCTGGCCAATCTGACAGACTGAATCTACATAGGATCACAAGGCCTGATGGGAGAAGTTTTCCTCCTCCATTCAGGGGGGATCTTAGTTGGCCCACCAGCAGGCCTGTCCTGTACCTGAGCCCTTTGGTCCCCCAGCCACCACAGCTGCTGGTTCAGCCGCTGCCACACTGGTGATTATAACTTCAGGTTGAATATCCTTTATGAGCTTCACTTTTGTGAATGTGTACAATTACTTTTTGAATGCTGAAAAAATTTGGCATTTAAAACAACTGATAAGAATTACTTCCAAAGTTCATTAATATGTATCATGGAAATGCACCTCCTTCTGACTGTTTGAAACCTGCCACCTCATAATTTCTCTTAATTTCCACTAATTCTCATAATATAAGGTTCAAGAACCAAATATTTTCTATTTGCTTTCTCCAGGTTATTCTATGCTCTTAAAGACCTCTTTAATGTCTTTTCCAGGCTGAAAAATCTTTGTCTATAGATTTGTCCCCCTCGTAAAAACACATTCACTCTTTGCTGCATCTTCTGCAGGTGAGCCATATCATTTTTGAAATTGTCTAACCAGAACAGCAATCAGGAAATGGGCATGCTGTAGAATGTTTAAAAGTAGAATGACGTTCTTTGTTCTGCCAGGCATTTATTTACTAATAATATATTGCATTTTACCTGTTTCATTGATTATTACTGAGTAATGAACTGATGTTTTTCATAGTTCAGATCATATCCTTTTATATTTGAAATTAGGATGGGTTGTCCTCATAAAAAACATTTCCTTTCAATAAACATAGAATTACATTTGCCATTTTATTTCTCAGATGCTCAGCATCCGATGATCAGTTTCTGAATTTTTTTGGTGAATATTCCTCATTATGACCCCAAATAGCTCAAAATTGTTAGAAACCTTGGTCATCTCATTCAAATTCTTTTAACAGTCATAGATAAATAAATTGAATAGCACATCTTAACTTTAATTCCTATAGGAATCTAATATTGGCCTCAGCCACTTACCTTCAACTTATTCCTGCTTTTTAATTCTAGTCTTTTAATTGGTTGTTATACTTTTGATGAACTTCCCATTTATCCCATGCCAACTGAGATTTTCTTGAGAGTTTTTAGTAAAAGCTTTTTTCAAAAGCTTTATGAAGATTGCAATAGCCTGTAGCAACTTGATGACTCTTGTTCTTGGGTATGAGTTCTTTAAAGAATTCTAGTAGATTAGCAAGATATGACTCCTTTCTCCGAAAGCCAATGTTTCTTCCCCAGAACATCACATGCTATTTTGATTGTGTGTATGTGTATGCACAGTCTGCCTCCTATTAAAATTTCCACCATTTTTTTCCCAGCAGAGAGATCAGATTTCTTATTTGAAGGCTTGGGGGATTTATTTTAGACTATTTTTTTTAAATTCACCTTTATGTTTGTCACCCTCTGTCCCAAATCTGCTGGAGCAATTTTCACAGAAAGCACACACCACAGTTAAATAGGTCAGCTATTTCATACTTCGAAGAATACCATCTTGGTCTGTCAAGTTCATTCTTTGTTTCACTAGTTTATTCTAGAGTCTTTTCTAATGACTCTTCAGGTTGAGTTATATCCTCCAGTACCTTGTTCACAAACAGGGCTTCTGGCCTGGGTACCTCTTTTAGGTCTTCCACTGTGAATATAGAAGAAAGCAAAAAAGTACTGCAGTTTTTTCCATTACTGTCTTATTTTCTATAACATTCATTTGCACTTTGATCATGTAATGACTCTCTCTATTGTCTGGCAAACTTCTGCTTTCTGACCTGTTTAAAAGCATTTAATGTTAGTTTTTATGCCTTCCACAAGATTTTAACCAAAATCTGTTGTGACCTGTTGTATTGTACCATTACATTTAAGTTACAGAATCATAGAATCATTATGTTTGGAAACGGAAGAAGACATCCAAGATCACTAAATCCAGTGTTTGACTGAACAGCACCACCAAAGTAAACTTTGGCACTGAGTGCTGCATCCAATCATTTCTTGAACAGTTCCAGGGACGGCGACTCAACCACTTCCCTGAGCAGCTGGTTCCAATGCTCAACCACTCTCAATAAAGACATTCTTCCTATGTCTAACCTGAACCTTTTGTGCTGCAGCTTGAAGCAATGTCCTCTTGTCTTGTCACTGGTTGCCTGGAAGAAAAGGCCAACCCCCACCTGGCTACAGCCTCATTTCAGGAAGTTGTAGAGTGATAAGGTCTCCCCTGAGCCTCCTTTTCTCCAGGCTAAACACCCCCAGCTCCCTCAGCCACTCCTCATATGATTCACTCTCCAGGCCCTTCACCAGCTCCATTGCCCTTCTCTGGACATACTCCAGCCATATATATCCTTCTTGTCATGAGGGGCCCAGACCTGGACACAGCCCTCAAGGTGTGGCCTCACCAGTGCTGAGTACAGGGGGAAAATCATTGCCCTGGTCTTGCTGGCCACACTATTGCTGATGCAGGCCATGATGCCATTGGCCTTCCTGGCCACCTGGGCACATGGCGGCTTATGTTCAACACGCCCAGGTCCTTTTCTACCAGGCAGCTTTCCAGCCACTGTACCTCCAGCCTGTAGCTCTGCATGGGATTGTTGTGACCCAACACAGGACCCAGAACTTGCTCTTCTTGAACCTCCTACAGCTGGCATTGACCCATCAATTCAGCCTGTTCTGCCAGATCCTTCTGCAGATCCTTCCTACCCACAGCAGATCAACACTCCCACGCAACTTGCTGTCATCTACAAAGTGACTGAAGGTGCACTTGATCGACTCATCTGAGCTATCTTTAAATAATCGCCTTGCTACTTCTTAGCACTGAGTTGTTTTGGCTACCTCCTTGAATATCCTAAAATAGGTCTTAAAAAAGGCTTTGAATCCTAATAAAGTGTGATGTACCTTATCTTTAAGAGCTGGTTGTGTGAAGGAAGTCAAAACTAGATACCTCTGCTCCCTACAGTCTTTTCCTATAATCTTGTTACAGTTTTCCTATAAGAAAAATATCCAGAAAAAGCAGCTCGTTGATCAGGATCTAAAGACCTTAGAGATCATTGAAGAAAACACTATACCATCAAGTACATCTCTCATCATTTGAGGCTCTTTAGCCTAGAGGAGAGAAGACTCCAAGGAGATCTTGTCAACATATATAAATATATGAAGGAAGAGTGCGAAGGAAATGGAAGCAGGCTCTTTTCACTGGTGCCTGGTAATATGATAAGAGGCAAGGGGCACGGACGGATGGTGCTGTCTGAACATCAGGAAACACTGTTTTACTCAGAGGATGACTGAGCACTGGCACAGATTGCTGGAGAGGAATCTCTCTCTCCTTAAAGATTTTCAAAACCCATCTCGTCAGGTTCCTGGGCTCTAGGCAGCTCTGCTTGAGCAGGGCAGTTGGACCATAGGATCTGAAAAGGTCCCTTCCAACCTCAAATATTCTGTGATTTCATGACCTCAGGCATTATGCAAAGTTATGGAGAAATATCTTCCTCCACTCAGAATCCAAAACTTTCACTGAAAATGAAAGAAAGCTCAAAGAATAAAGACAATGGAGAGGTATAGTGTTATGTGCCTTAGGCCACCCATTCGCATGTTGAGCAGTGGTAACTTCAGTCTAATGACACCAGGCATGGGATGTTGCTGCAGTGCTTTCCCCAGCAGCTTCTGCCATGAGATGTAGGTGGGGCAGAGGCACTGGTGGGAGTCTGTGTGGTGGAAGATGTGCACCTTTTCTTTCAGGAATTCATAACCCCGTGTCAGCCTCTCCATGCGCAAATTTTAATAAATAGCTTGTGGTTTGTCTACTTCCCTCTTGCCTGCTTACCCAATCAATCTTCAGTCTGCTTTCACCTTTCTGGAACACACTAGCAGAGCCTAAATAAGGAGTAGAGGTTTCCAGGTAGTTTTGTTCTTAAGGTAAATTTCAGCTAAATTTCAGTCACTTTGTACCAGGAGAAAAAATTCAATCTGGCATTCCTTTTTCTTGGATGAGCCTTCTAATTATGGAGTAATTAAACAAACGAGAAGTCGTGGCACAAGCCTTCACCAGACTTGTGACAATAGGAAGTAGATGTGATTATCACACCTACTGTGGTGACAGAGTGCAGAAATATCCTCCAGAAAATACTTCCAGAGCAGCCCTATGGGAAGACACAAGAAAATTAGTCCTGTCTAGGAAAGCTTGATTGGTGTTAACCACTCTGCTGAAGAAAAATAACAAAAGAGAAGATTTGGACATGAATAGAAAAATCGTCAGATTACCTGGAGGAATTTAATGTTTCATTCTGAGATTTTCATAAAGTTTACTTTGTTTCATACAAAGATGCAAATAAAGCTGATCTCAGGCTTAATTACTCTAAGAAGTTGTTCTTTGGACTCTATATAGCTGAATAATACAAAAATACAAACATTTCTAAACAAGCTACATATTTAAATCTCAAAAAATATTTTCATTTCTAGATTTTCACAGCTATCTAGTCTAAACTATGTGTTTAGCTTACTCCAGATGAAGCCAGTTAAAATAAGCAGAGCTGAGAACTCCTGTGCCACACATTAAGAATGGCAATCAAGTGATAGAAGCAATTGTGTAAATGGTGTAAGTGGTGTCTGTTACCTATTTTTAACCAGTGTCTTTTGAGCAGCTAGTACTTTGGCTGAACTCCAAGTAAAGACATTATTATTTCTTATTATTAACATTATTATTTCTTTACATTTTTTCTATAATGTGTAAGGGGAAATAAAATTTCAATGGATACTGCTAGGTCAGAGCAGGAACATGACTTTATTTTCCTTTTACAAGTTAACCTATGTTTTCACAACAAAGCTTACAAATGACAGTACTTCAAAGAGGCACAGCACATTCTGCAGCTATTCCCCTCATGCTCATCTCACTTGCACTGTGCAGGCCACCAAGTTATTTTCACATCTAAGTGTTTGTTTTTAACAGCTATGTCTGTGGTGAATTAAGCCTCTGTTGTGGCTCCTTAAATAAACACTCAGGTCACAGCGTGGTATCTACACACTGAGCAATGGTGAGATAGGTTCCAGGGGCAGAAGAACATACTCTTAATCCAACATGTAGAAACACATGCAACCTTTGTATATGTGTGCAGAGCTCCACACTTTGAGTATAGATTTAGAACACACTGGTCAAAAATATAACTCCAGTGTAGCTCACAGCCTGTAATTGTAAAATGAACTTATATTATAACCTAAGTATTTTTGAAACCAGATTTCTTCCTATATTTCACGTAGTTTCCCTAAGAACCCTGCTTTTTTCAGAGCAACCCCCAGTATCAGTCCAGGCTGGGGGATGAACAGAGCGAGAGCATCCCTGCCAAGAAGGACTTGGGGGTGCTGGTGGGTGAGAGGCTGGACATGACCTGGCAGTGTGTGCTCACAGCCCAGAAAGCAATTTCCTGGGCTGCATCCAAAGCAGTGTGACCAGCAGGGCAAAGGAGGGTTTTTTGTGCCTCTATCCTGCTCTGGTGAGACCCCATCTGCAGTGCTGCATCCAGCTCTGGGTTCCTCAGCACAGAAAGGACATGGGCCTGTTGGAGCAAGTCCAGAGGAAACTCACCAAGACAATCAGAGGGATGGAGCACCTCTCCTAAGAGTAAAGGCTGAGTGAGTTGGAATTGTTCAGCCTGGAAGAGAGAAGGCTTAGGGGTGACATAATTGAAGCCTTCCAGTACCTGAAGGGAGCCTACAAGTAAGATGTAGTGACAGGACAAGAGGGAATGACTTCAAACTGAAAGAGAGTAGGCTTAGGTTACATATTCGGAAGACATTATGTATTAAATTCTTTACTGTGAGGGTGGTGAGGCACCGGCGCAAGTTGTCCAGAGGAGTTGTGGATGCCCCATCCCTGAAAATATTCAAAACCAGGTTGGATGAAGCTCTATGCAATCTGGTTTATGAAAGGTATCCCATGCTTGTAATATGCACTATATCACTCTTTGCCATAGGGACACTTTTCTTTCATGCATGCTTTTAATGTTCTTATCCAGATTACTTAATATAATTTCCTTTAGGTAGCTTCCATACAAAAAATTGCATTTTGAAAAAAACCCAAGAAATAGCCTGTAAATTTCAAATGTCAACTTTTCTTTAACCTCATTTTAACCTGGCTTGTAAGCCTAAAAATTTTAATATAAAGGTTAAGGTTTCCCCCCTTTTTATTTTTCCCCTTTACCTATCAACAAGAAGAGTTAAAAACAGAGGACAGAGGAGGAACTAGCCTTAAACTTCTAATTAAAAGTAAATTACTGAAAGATGAGTTTTCCCCATTTCCCATATTAAGCTACTATAATCTGGATGAGAAACATTAGGAAACAGCTGCTAAGCATGGAAAAGCAGAAGAGAACATAAAATTGATTTTTCACACCGAAGACAGAACAAGGGCACAAATCAAAATGATATAAACTAGAAATTTTCAATTGAATATGTGTGTATTAGCAAAGAATATTTTCAAAGGAATTTAGACAAATTGCAATTTAATATTAATCCATGTAACATAACTGCAATTAGTAAAGGCAAAACATTCACTAGGAATTTAGAGGCCAACGTAAGGTTTGGAATCCAGCCGTAAACTCATTAGAATCCAACAATTATTTCAGTTAGTATTTCGCTTGAAGTTCTGGAAATACTACTCTGTAAAGCTCTGACACAACTTTTTGGGTCTTTTTTAATCACATTCAGAAACTGAAATGCAGAATACTTTTTGTGAAACTTTAAAGCTGAACTATTCAAAGTAGATATCTTATGCCTGATAAAACAGATGTACTTGGTTGTTTGGGGCTTTTCGTCTTTGTCAAGAGATTAAATATTTTATCATCAATATGGAAACTTGCAGGACTATTTTTTCCTTAGAAACTGTAACAGAAGTTATACATGATAATGATTCTTTTTGTGCTGTTGTGTTCTTTGAAGTCACTAGAATTTAATCATATGCTTCAAGTTAAGCTCATGATAACCTGCAGCTATGTGATAATGGCCTTTTTAACTCAATAATCTTATTAATGACAATATAGATGAGCCACATATGCAGAATGTTCAGCTTCTCTCAGGTTTCATTGAACAGAAACCTGAATGAAGTTTGATTTCTGTTTTCTGGAGTAGTTCCTCACCTTGCATATTTTCTATAGCAATCTGCACCAGAGTGATAATAGGCTTATGGTTCTAGACAAAAGACTTTACTTTTCATGTAGAAGGAATGAACACAAATCAAATGCTTTAAAATATTACTATATTGTGTTAGGATGGGCCTTTTGGTAAGAAAGATTAATGGGGGCACTTGTGATGGGTTATTACAGCATAGTAGGTGTCATGAAGAATGTGAGGTACAGACTCCAGCTTTGTACAAAATGTAGGAGCAAGTCATGTTTTGCTGCTGACTTTAAAACATAAAACTGACAGATAGCAAGGATTACGGCAATTAAATGATGACTAATTTTTTAAAAATATTTCAGTAGAAGTGCTATGAAGCCTTTAATTCATTACATATTATGCAAATAACTGTTAAATTTCTTATCTTAAAACTACATAGTTCAACATTTTATTTTATGCAAGAAAAGAGATTGGCTGCTTTTGGCAATGGTAAAGTAATTACCACCGGCTTAATTTGTACCATGAAGATCTGCAAGGCTCTGTCCTGTGATAGTTGCAATGTTGTTTTACCACCGTTAAATTGTAATTATTTCTTTGGAAAACCGCATGTTTGGGGACATTACCAGTGACAGTAGAATCTTGTCAAAATGCTAGTTGCCTAGCTACACCTATATGGAACAAACTACTAGCAGAACTATAAAAACATTTGTTTTTCAAAGAGTAAACTTAAATGACATAACAACTGTGTTGTGACTGTTACTGCTGGTTTTTCTGTAGTTACTAACAGGCTGTCAGGAGAAGTGTTACAAAACTCAGCTGCAGTTGTAAGAAGTCACTGTCAGGGAAAACAGACTTCCAGGAAGTCTTTGATCTTAATCCGACTTTGTGGTAGTAGTTGCTCAAATTTCTCTTTTTCCAGAGAATAAAAATCCAGCAGATAATACCAGCTTGTTTTCAGGACAAAAAATGCGGAAGATGTTATCAATTTACAGCAAGAGATTTTTCTTTAAATTTTATTTGAAATTGAAATATTGAAAAGTGATATTATAATCCCTTTCAAAATTAGGTCATCTCGTATTTGAAAATTTTCTCTGGTTTGTTCTTTTAATAATAAAAAACCCAAACAAATCTTACCTAAATATTTTTTAATTAACTAAATTGTACCAGTGGATAGAAAGACAGTTTTCCCTCTTATACGGCTCGCCTAACATTCAAGAAGTTTGCATAGCAAACTGAACTTTAATCTTTAGATTTCAATTGCCTACAAATAACTTTTTTTCATTACAGGTCAATGCACAAATATGAAAGAAGTGTCACTGACAGACTGACTTAGTCTGTAAGTTCTGATCCACAACATTCTCGCTGGGTGTGACTTTGTATCTCCCACTGGATTTTAGGGAAAGGACAATAACTATTGAATTCATGCAAGAAGATTGAATTGATGCTTACAGCCTCAATTCTTTTAGCATAAATAATATGCAAATGTTTGACTAATCAGGCTTTGCTGTTTCTGTTGTCAATGAATGGCTCAAGCCAAACAACCAGTTTCAAATTTTAGCTGTAATGATCTCTTCGTTGTAATATTATTATTAAACTGTAATGAAAATTAAACTGAGACAAGACAATATTTTAAATGAGGCCAATTAATAAAACCTGCAGTCTGCCATTATAAAACCTTATAACTTGATTATAACTTGAACACTAGCAGTTCATTCCTTCTTTATGTATAACTGAGTGCTAATTTCTTTTATCAGACCAATTTCAAGGTATTAAAACAATTTAATATTGATTCCTTATTATACCATTAGTCTTAAACTCTACAGCTGTGCAACAGTGAAATTCTAGGAAGCTGAGATACAGGAGTACTCAAATATTTATCAGTGTAATAACAATTTCATGATCATGTACCTTTTTTCTTTAGCCATTTTAATTTTAAACATGATTTGTGGGCCATTTCTCAGAAATGTTTCTTCCCCTCTGTTCTGCAAAACTCCAAATATGATTTGCCCCGTGTCTTCTGTTATGTTAGGTGTACAGCCTAATATTAGGAGTAGTATTTCCAGTATTCTCGTGTTTCCCTTTTGGTAATGACTATAGCACTTGAGTTTTTGAGTGGAGAATGATACCATGTTCATTAGAAGGATCATGCACATATTTCTGCTTTAATTCAGCGGATTTAGTTTTCAAGATTAAAACGTCAGAAACTTGCCTCAGGGTCCAATAGCTCCTATATAAATGATCTGCTTATATGATATCAGAGTTTAATAATTAAGGATACCTCATATGAGCAAATGCTTCTGTATTAAGCAGCAGGCTTGAGTCTTTTCCATAATTTGAATAGCACAGTGCCTGTAAAAGAAACGAAAACTGTACACATTAACAAAAGAGGAAGTAGTGGTAAATTTTTCTCACTTTTTCTCACATGAATTTCCTTATCAAAGCTTCATTCTCTTAAATGTACCTTCTAGAAATACCGTTCATAACCAATGGAAGTTTATATGCCTTTTATTGAGAAAACAGAAATATTACAAAAACCACTTTGATGTACAGACCTCTGTGGAAGAAAGAGTAGCTGAACAAAGCTGATAACAGAAGCACTGTAAATTCCATTTATAGTTTGACAGTTGTCCATCAGATCATTGACTGGTAGAGAGCCCACGTTGTCAAGGAGTCTATTTAACTTCTTCCCTGCAGCCAAGTGATAGAATCTTAATTTTAGTCTGAGCTTAACGATGACATTGATCAAAATGTAAATATATGTAGATTTACCAGGACATGATGATTATGCTGATAAAGACCTGACAATTGGAACTTCCAGAGTAAATGTTCTGAAATGATAAGTGTTTATTTCCCATTCTAAGGAAATGGATTCAATATTGCAGTTAATGTTTCATACAGCCCAACTTCATTAGGCACAACTCAGTTAATGACATCATGAATTCGTTCATTTTATCAAATTGCATTAATTAGGGAAATGTATCAAAAGCTGTGAATAAATTTGCTTTTCCTTAGAATAACAAAAAAGGGGGTAATTGAATTAATTTGTCCCTTTTACCCCCTATTAAGTTGGAGCATGATGATGCTTTCTCAACTTTATGGCATTTGTGTTTAACATGATTCTCACTAACCACTTTAATTATGCGGATTTAAAGCAGGAACACTTTCAAGATGGACCAATGCCAGCTCATTCCTTTCCAATCATATTAAATGCCATCTCTCTAGGGATACAGGCCTTTAACAAAGGCCTGTGTAACCATTATTCTTTAAAATGTTATGAGAAGCAATCAACAAGACCTTGCCATTGTTCCTTAAATTATTCACACCTGAGCCATTGAATCAAACTACAATGTTTACAGCAAAATTGTTGTCCTCTGAGTTCTGATTGTGATTATGTGGTCCTGCAGGTGAATTGGATTTGCGTGGCCAGGTTTTGGTAGCAGGTATGCTACAAGGGTGGCCTCTGTGAGATGCTGCTGGAAGCTTCCCCCATGTGTGACAGAGCCAATGCCAGGCAGCTC
Organism: Machaerirhynchus nigripectus; assembly: GCA_013397975.1. Taxonomy (NCBI): domain Eukaryota; kingdom Metazoa; phylum Chordata; class Aves; order Passeriformes; family Dicruridae; genus Machaerirhynchus; species Machaerirhynchus nigripectus. The sequence goes on along the minus strand of VZRQ01009435.1, from coordinate 434,882 downwards.
CCAGATGGACCTGCCAGTGGCCAAAGCTGGGCCAGTCAGTGAGAGTGGTAGAGCCTCTGGCAGAACATAGTTAAGAAGGGGGGAAAAACCCTGTGCAACTGCAGCCAGAGAGAGGAGTGAGACTATATGAGAGGAATAAATCTGCAAGCACCAGATGAAGAAGGAAGGAGATGCTCCAGGAATCAGAGCAGGGATTCCTCATGGTGAAGACCATGGTGAGGTCATGCTGCCCCTCTGCAGCCTATGGAGGTCCACAGTGGAGCAAAGATCCACCTGCAGCCAGTGAAGGACCCCATGCTGGAGCAGGCTGCTGGCAGGACCTGTGGCACCATGGAAAGAGGAGCCCACGTTGGATCAGATTTGCCAGCAGGATTTATGACCCTGTGGGGAACCCACAATGGAGCAGGCTGTTCCTGAAGGACTGCACCTTGTGGAAGTGACCTGTGCTGGAGAAGTTTATTAAAAACTGTAGCCCATGGGAAGGGTGCATACTGGATAACTTCATGAAGGGCTGTCTCCCAAGGGAGGGACTCCACACTGAAGCAGGAAAAGAGTGTCAAAATTCCTTCACCTGGGGAGGAAGGAGAGGTAGAAACATATGATGAACTGACCACAGCCCCCATTCCTGTCCCTGTGTCACTGAGGGGAAAAAGGTAGAAAATTCAGGAGTAACTTTAAGCATAAGAAGAAGAGAGGGAGGGGGGGAGGGTGTTTGAAGATTTGGGTTTTTTTCTCATTATCCTATTCTGCTAAAAAATTGTAATACATTAATTTCTCTCTCTCTCTCTCCTGTCCAATCAAGGAGGGGGAGGGATAGACCAGCTTTGGTGGGCACCTGGCATGATATGTATGATTCATAGTGATGTCTTTGAGCTCTTAAAAACATTGTTGTGATGTATTTAATTATAGTAACAGATTCTACAGACAGCTGAAAATCACATAATTTGCATGCAGTTATGGATATTAGATAGACTGGAAAGGGACAGGTGGCTTTAACTATGCAGAACAACTAGGTCTTTCTAGTTTTAACCTTATGTTGTCCAGGATTCCTAGAAAGTCTAAGTATAAATTCACATTTAAAAGCAGCTTTAAAATCATGCTAAGAAAGAGCTGCTATTTTAATTTTCTGTGTTCTGTGTCAAAGAAATTCTCTCTTTTGAGTGAATGGCTTCCAGTGGGTTAATGGTAAAGATATTGTTCAGAAGACACAAAAAAATCAATACTACATAATAATCCCTGCCATTGAATGATCACTTTTATTTAATTAAAAACAAAGTAGTGGTATCTTCTTCAAATATCAGCATTTTCAACAACTATTAATCTTTACCTAACTGAAATGTTGGTCCATATCTGAACTAGAAAACAAAGGTTTCAATGGTGTGTTCTCCAAGTGAGCTTCGAAATAGGCATATAAATCTGTGTACAGCACAGACACAAAGGCATCTGACCCAGGGCTGATAATGATAACCAGAACCAGAAGCAGCGGCTGCCTGGTGCCAAGCTCCATGAGCTGTCTGGATTTGAGTCAGCTTGGATCTGACTGCAGGCTAAGCCACATTTGTGCAGCAGTGCATTCAAGCTAATAAAGATAGTTGCAAAGCAGGGCTTGTTAGGTCACCCATAGAGCTGATCTGCACCATGTGGATTTACTGAGTTGCATCTCTGCTAGCTCAGGGATCTATAGACCATACTCCATGCACAACAGACACAGGCTGATAAATAGGCTATTCCATCTGGAGACACTGGGTGAACATGTAGAATTAACTTGGTTTTGTAAATTCTTCAGCTGATGAGAGCAAACACACACCCCAGTGATCTGGGAAAAAGCCTGTGCCATAGTAAATGTGACAGGACTGCTGACAGCCAAAAAGAATCCACAGTGACAGTCTCTTCTGGAAATTTCTGTTGTTTCTGGAGCATTAGATAGGTTATAGATTAAGCACTTGCTGCAAGGAAAGTTATGCATATCCAGGACACTTGTATGCCCAGGAAACTCTTCCAGCAACATGGTGGTAACTACTGTTGAACCAGCTCTACTGATGCAGAGGAGTGGAGGCTCCTATTTAGACTGAACAAGTGAGCTTTAATTCTAGAGTAGGAAGTTTTAAAATTACAGACAGAAGAAGAAGGTTAGATTCACATGTTTCTGAATAATGTGTACAAGACCTAAAAATCAGAGCTTTCCTGTTCTTACAGTGGTGATCACGGGAACATCATAGTTCCTAGGAAAAATTGTCATAAATGAAAAAATTGCTTCAGGGTTTCAAAAACTCCTTTAAAGAAAACAAACAAACAACTCCCCCCCTCCACACCCATGCTCTTTTTAACCTTTTTTCTTTAGCCAGAGCTAATCAGTGAAGTTAGTTCCTAATAGCTTTGGAAGTTACTGAGTTGTAGCAGGACATTATCAGTATGAAAAACTTGTCGAGTTCTGACATTTCTTAAAGGACAGATAGCACATATGACTTCTGATATACTGTAATGTCAGCCTATTTCTCCAAACTGCTTAAAAGCAGTTAAGAAGGAGAACTTAATGTTCTCCTTAAGAAGGAGAACTAAATGTTTTAGAACATACATATGGGTGCATGTACTGCTAGGGATTTTTCTTTAATGGTATTTGCATTTTTGTGATTTTAATAGAAAGTATTTAAATTCCCACAACCACTGTAATATTTGTAAAAGGTGTATTTTCTGGGAGCTTGATTCTTTTTTCCAAAACAGATGATGTGTCACCCACCAACTTGTCTGTCAACCGGCAATTAGCCATAAGCTAGTGCCTACTATCTTTTTTAGCAGCTGCTCTAATTTGTGGTTAAAATAGAGCATATTTTCTACACAGTCATTCTACTTATATCATCTTCAGACAATTTTTTTCAGTGTTAATTATCCATACTGTAAAATAGTAGCATTTTATTTCCATTTTTACTTCAAATGACTGTTATGACACATCCCAGAAGGCAAGGGTAACCCAGGTTCTTGTTTAATAGATCCCTTGGGGGAGATTAAAGTGAAACAACACTGAATGATCAGTGTTTATAAATATACGTGTTGAGTTACTTCAGAAGAAATTGAGTGCAATGTGAAGCAGGTATGTAGACTTCAGTTATTGTTATCTATATTAAAATAACAATATAAAATCATAAAAATATGACTCAGTAAAATGTATAAAGGAAAAGAAAGGAAGAAAGAGAGAGGGTAAGAGTAGAAAAGATATATAATCACAATCCTTGCTTGTTGCAGCTTAGATGTCGGTGGAAACCATGATCTTCTCTTGATCTATCAAGGATGGAGGAAAAAGCCTACCAAACACAAAGTTCAGCGGGTTAATATATTCTTAGGTTCAGGTGAGCATGCCCAGGTACCTCTCCTAGGGGCAGGGAGAGTTTTGCACTGTGCTTTGATCACATGTAGCTGGAAAGCCTTCAAAATGAGTCTGGGGGCACTTTGGGGATCTTTGTTTATGACACTTTCTAAAACATGACAGCTGCCCCTCAAGTCAACACAGGTGAGCAAGTTATGACCCATCTGAAAGGATGAATTACTATCAAGACCTTCTGTGGGGGAAGGGGAGTTTTCAGCTGAGTGAATTGACCCTGAGATTAGTTCAGATGGTCAGATCATAGTGCTAAAAACACTGAGGTTGTGGGTTCAGTCCCTGTGTGGGACATTCACTTAGAGTTGGACTTAATGATCCCTGTGGGTCCCTTCTAGCTCAGAATATTCTGTGATTCTGAGTTGTGAAAGGGAGGACATTGGTATGATACAAAGCACCATCCCATCTCCACAGGGTTTGCCTCTTACCAGCCTCAAAGCCCATCTTGTATCCTCCCCCTCTGTCTCACACAGACCAGAGGTTTGCCATTGCATGCCCAAAAACTCACCTTTTCTCCTCGAGGGACACAAACCTAGCCTCATCAAATTGCTCTGGCACCTCCACAAATGGGTGTTTTGAGTCATTAATTGTTAATAGTCCAGTCTCTCACAATGACTTCTGTGAAATTTAATTAAACAAAGATGTATAAAAGTAGCAGCAATCATTTCTAGCCCTAGAGAGAACTTTAGTAAGAAAAACTTGTTAAATCTCTGTGGTCCAATTATCACTATGTCTAAACCACTATGAATTTTTCATGAGAGTGAGGAGCACATGAATTCTCAGTTTCCATACTCTTTTCAGTAGAGAGAATTCTTCAGAAAGCATGCAACTTTTTGAAAGATATTCTGGAAATACCAGGGAGGAGAACAAGCCTGGCCAGAAAAAAAAAACCCCAACAACAAAACAGAAAACAAATGGAACAGAAAAAATAAAATATCTGATGTCCTAAACATGCATAAACCATAATATTCTGTTGTGCCAAGTACCTTAGAGCTAATTTTGTTACCATGATGCAGACGGCTCTGTCAAATGCTTTTGTGAAGTGTTATGAGATCTGCCAAGAAGATCCATTATCCCTGGAACTGTATCAGTTGATGCCAGTTGTAATTGTCATACTTCTTAATGTTGGAAATATATGTGATTTTAATAAGAATTGTGTGTACAGGGTTGTGCAATATAGAGCTGTATGTTAAGTTATGCAGTTAATTATGCTCTTAACCCTGGGAAACAGTAGCATCAGTTTTCATTAATGTTCATGCCTTGAATTCCTAGACAGTAAGGCACAAGATACAATGAAAAACTTTAACATTGTGCTGAATTTTCTTTTTTTTCTACATGTAACCATATTTGAGCAAAAAGGTTTTCACCTTGCCCCTGACATTCAAAACCCCACAGTGCTGATTCAAACTTTTCTAAAAGAGCATCTCCAAGTAGAGATACTTCTAGTTACATTTTATCCATCTGTCATGGGATAAACATAAAATGACAAAAAAAGAAAGAGATAATATATCCCTTAAATGTTCAGGTATTTATTATTCATACAACTGCAAACAACTAGGCTAATAAAGGAATAGTGGAGGGAAGGATAGGAAAAGGTCTTCCTGGTGATTTAAAATCAGAACTCTAAATTAGGTGCCACCCAGCCAAATACTCAGTCTTTTATCACCAAAGTTCTACTAGTAAAATGTCACTGCTGAGCAGTGCCACCAAAGTCCAGGCAGCCTTCAACCCATATCTGTCTCATGCAGCCTTTCACACAATGGAGAATAGTTTTACCACTCTTTTGATAAAACTCTTGGCATTTTCTTATTTTCTTCTTGGCATTTTCTTATTTTCTTCTTGTTTTTTTTTGCCTAGTTTCCATCCAGAGTTGCACACTCTAATCAAAACTAAAGGGTAAGAACTGGTATTAAACCTGCCTCACTCAGTTAATTTCTTGAACTTAGTTCTTTGTTTCTCCCAGACAGCTAGTGACAGGATGAGAGGAAATAGTGCTGAGTTGCACCAGGGGAGGTTCAGGCTGGATATGAGGAAAACTTTCTTCACTGAAAGGAAGATTAAGCATTAGAACATGCCGCCCAGGGAAGTGGCGAAGTCACCATCCCCTGAAATGTTCAGGCATTTCACGATATGGTTTAATGATACGGTTTAATGATATTTCATGATATGGGCATGGTGGCATTCAGTCAAATATTGGACTTGATGATCTGGAGGCCTTTTCCAGCCTTAATGATTCTATGGTTTGCTCACTGTCAGAATACTCGATACACTTGGACCAGCTGCACTCATCCTTATGTTTTAGGGATTGCATTTTTCATGTGTAAATGACTAGAAGCTGCAGAAGACAGTCAAATTCAGTGGTGCTTCATCCCATGGGAGTTGATGGTGATAACCACTCAGACTTTTCATCACTTGAACTTATTCGTTCAAATACTACTACTTATATGTAGGAAGTGGAACATCTTCCACTCAGGAGTCTAAGAGCCACCCCTCACCAAAAGTACAGCAATTATGTCACTCTTCTATGAGATATGAAAGCATCCACTTTCATATGAAACTAGACAAAGGAAGAAGCCAGGACTTTCATATTCTTGGTGCATGATCTGGTCTTGGGGTAAGCAATAACTCAGTGGGGTTAAGGGTGATGAATAACTTCTATTTTTGCCCTGTCTTCAGCTTATATGGGAGAAGTCTGACCTGATCAGACATCCAGCACTAGGAGGCCCCTGGCTATGAGTGCCATGTAGGTAGTTTTTTGCTGTCTAGAGCACTTCAATGTCCTTCACGTCTCTCCTTGCAATATTTGGAACTGTCTAAATTACAGAAAGCTCTGCCAGGTTTGCTAAGGTTGTGAATCTCAGCTGTGCCTTATTTGGGAACACTGATTGACATCTCAGAGTCATTTTTTTTAGCCAAAATAAATGCTTTATAAGTCCACATCTCTTCACAAATGTATCCTGGGAAGTTTTTCAGTGTCCATGTCTAAGTGATTTAACACAGTTATGATATAGTTCACAACAGATTATTATTGTTTACTGTTCCAGCTAGTGCAGAACTTAAAAGAAAGTTCCTGTTGCACCCCCAAATAATGTGCAAGTTGCCTAAAATCCCAGTAAGATGTGTATGAATTAAGATTCAAATGAAGAGCCTGCAACTTGTTTGTAATGTGGCTCTCAATCTACTCTGCAAAATTTCTTTAGCTATTTTCCATAGATATCAGTGACTACCTGTATTAGAAAATATGTCCATTTTAAGGAATGGAGATTCTATATCAAGAAACAGGGTTTCCAATGCATGGCTGATTGGAAAGAGGACATACATTTCACATAAAATTTGAGAGATCGTGAATGTATGTAGAAGATAGTTATATCAGAGAAAATAAAGGTGCCTTCTGCATTAGTAGCCTAGGATGGGTAAGAATCACTGTTTTATCTGATAATGAGTTCGGAAAATGAACTTCAAAGAGGAAATAGATGTTGCGGTGATCCCCTCCTGGAGATGAAAAAGATGTCATCTGTGATCACACTAAAAGCTTATTACCTTTATTAGGCTATACACAGTCATGGCAGCACTTAAGCCTCAGATATCAATTTTGAGCATCTCATGCCTCACCCGTGGCCAAAATCATAATGAAGGAAGGTAAATGGATGATGTGAAGAAAGAAGTGGCTCTCTCCAAAACACTTTAAAGGAGGCAGGCAGAGGAAGAAGGTAAGACAAGCGACTGTCTTCATCAGTTCTAGCTGAGATCACTCCTTTATTGGTCTGAGTTTCTCCCAAGGCTCACCCTCATTTGCTCAGCTATCTGAGCTTTTCACCCAGTGTCACACATATAAGAGAAAGCATCAAAATCCTTAAATGAAAGCAGCTACAGCTTACTCTGTAGGGATGATTTGTATTCAAAGAAACAAGTGATTCAGCTGTGAACCAGAAATAAGTTTACCTCAACATATCATGTTACAGTCCTTATTCACAGACATGAAAATCTATAAAGCACCTTCTCCATTGAAAACACACGTTTGAAGTACCATTTCACTGGTTAATCCCAGTACTAAATACAAAACAGGGTTTTATTGCCTAGTCTGGAGACCCTCCATCACCAGATGTTGCAGATGTTGTTGCAGTGCTCCTTTTTTGCATGTGAAAGGTTCCCTCCATGATATAAAAGGTCTGGAGAGGTTCACTTGTAAAACATGGTAGTGCCTGTCACCTATCAGATCACATTCAAGGATGCTGCCTACTAGTTCCTAAGGTGAAGGCAATTACAGTTAAGACTTCTAGCAGTTTTCAGTTAGCAATTTTATTCTTATCTGTAATTATTCTAACTTGAAGTGGTTTATTTCATCAAGAATGCCTAAACATTTTTAGTAGCATCAGTGGGCTGATACAGTTCAGTTAGTCTGGTTCTGCCTCTCATTTTTGTCAGAATTTAAAACATAGTAACAAGCTCTAATAGCCAGTAGTCACACAGCTCATAAATTTGTGTGATAGGGGAAGAAGTGCACTGATTAAAAGTGCCTAAGTGGCAAATTAAAAAGGGAGACCAGCTGCCATGCCAGTGGTATCATATTTTTATGCTCTGCCATGCAACAAATACAGATTAATTATTCTGTGTATTTCAACAATATATTAGTCTTATCTCTTTGTTAATTTTTTTTATTAGCGTTGAACCTGTCTCTTTTGGAATTTAAATTATGTTTCACTTCCAGCTACTCCCAATTTTTCCTAAGCCCTGTTACTTCCACTGCATACATGTTCCAAGATCTGTAGTGGAAGTCCCAGTTGTCTCTTATAAAACCTTTTTAAATTGGTTGCAAGGTTAATAGATGCAGATATGTTTCATTTATTTCAGAAAGCAACCCAAACAAACATAAGAAAACCAACAAAACCCCAAAACACTCCAAAATACCTAAAAAGGGGATTTTTTAAAAAAAAAGGCTTGAAAGTTAAAAGTATCAAAGGTGGAAAAGACCTTCAAGATCATCCAGTCCAACAGTCCACCCAGCATTACCACTGTAAAAATTCACATTCCTCATCTTTCTGATACAGAGAAGAAGAGCCTAAAGCAAAATTTTTAAGTAATTACGACTTTAACTCTGAAGTTCTGTGGATCTTCAATTTCAACTCCTTTTTTTTACGCTGTTTCTAATCACCCAAATAAAAAGACAACAAAATTCCTTGATACTATATATGGAGGATTATCATCAGGAGGATTAGTTCCCCAAAAATTTGGAGAGGAGTCTGCATAAAATCTTGAAAAGTATGATCATCCTCGTGATACAGAGGAGTCTGAAACATTTGGTTGAACACCTCTGTGTCTTTGGAAAGAAGTGGGGTAATTTATTCATATCTTCCAGAGAAAATGAAATATGTTCTCTTCCTTAGTAGCTAAAAGGGATGATTAACAGCAACCATTAAATAAGTGAAACATTTTTAAATCATAGGACTGGATCATTGGAATAGATTTGGCTGTGAACTACTGATCTGGAGTCAGAGCTACTAACTGGCCTCATTCATTTGAAATGACACAGAAAAAGAGAGAGATAGGTGTATTACTCAATCACAAAATGTCTATGAGACAGTGATCCAGCATGTTGTAGGAAGAAAATAGAAGTATAAGCTTCAGCTCATGTATATGTTTCCAATTAATATAGAAAAAATACAAAATAATACACCTACTGTTAAATACTGAATATAGCTTGGTCAGACACAAGAAAATATATTTCAAAGTAGGGCAGGTGAAGAGAAAAGCTAATACTATGATCAATAGAATGATTAGACTATCATATGGTACCTTGCCGAAGGTACAGAAAAGATGAAGTGCACAAAACTGTGGCTTTTAGAACTGTAAAGATACTTAGGAGAAGAGCAAGGTAAATTCTCTGGGAAGGAGTTGGACAATTGACAACAAATGATAAATTGACCTAAAGGTAAATATATATAAGATGGATACGGGGAAAAGTTGGCACAAACTTCTAATAATAACAGTGAGAGCAAAAACCCCAAATTGCTTTTAATTTGGAGATCAATACACATAGAGAAGCACTGTATAGTTTGATTGACTGTGACAGCTGGAATGGGCCAAGGGGATTCCTTCCAGTTCTCTGCTACTTGTTCATTGGAACAATTGTTATTTTTTTTGTTGCACCAAAATTTAAGAAAGGTTGAGTGTGAACTCTGAAAGCACTGATAAGCTAGCTTGGCTTTCATTTTAGGAAGCAGTTGAGAATCATATGGGATAAAATCAGTAAAGATAGTAGCATAATTAATGACAATTAGTATAGTTTTACAATAAGCAGCTCTTATCAAACAAATGGTGTCTTTCTGATGATATTACATTTGGCTTAGGATAGTAACTAAGATATTACAATATAGCTAGAGATCTAAGACAGAGATATTTGTCTTAAGATGCCATAACAAGCAACATTCACAAAACCCATATTTGTTATATTAAATACTCATTGGTCAAGTGGTTATAGTTTACTGTACTTACACAATGCTTACAGTTTACAGACTCTCCTGCTATCCATCAGGGACCAGTGTTATCAACGTTCTAGAAGAAATAGAAAATCAATACAGATAGATATATGGGTGGCACAAATATTGGTAGAGCAATAAATAATAACAGAGGCAGTTTAGTAAAAAAGTTCACTATGTATCATTTGGTAAAGATACCATAAGGCTAATCTGAACATATACAAGGTCATATAGTAAGAAAAAAGGACTTACATTTATTGAGTAGGGAATAGTTGTGTTGAAAGCATTGACTTGGACAAGGCCTTAGAATAAAACTGAATGAGAATGGATTTTGAGTTTGTTAATTTTTAATACACCAAACTTATATATTAAAATTATTTCATTTCAAATTCTTTATTTTTAATTCAATCCCAATTTTGAAATAGAAGGGATTTTTAATTGATTAGAATGTTTCTTTTCGAGGAAATAAAAAACATTAAACATGTTAGATGAAAGTTTGGAATTCAACATTATTTTTAAACTACAAAATGAAAATGTTTTAAATTCTGCAAGTCTGAGACTCCTGAAGCTAAAGTTTAGACATTATACTGTTCTTTTAGCTGCTCTTGAATGTTTCTCTGAATTGGACATGTTAACACTATGGACATACTTGTGCTTGGAACTTCATTTCATGATATTCCAGTATCATCATGAAGTCTCTCTATAATTCGATGCTGTGTGTATGAGAACATAATGCCTTGAGCGTTAGGCCCTTACTGAGATACATCAGCTGACTTTGTAAATAACTAATGTTTCTTTGAGAAGCCCTTTACCTTCCAGGAGATACCTCCAGACGATTAAAGAATGTAGGATACTTTCCTTACTGTGCTGGGTTGATGGTGGATGAATGCCAGCTGCCCCATCAAAGCTGCTTTATCACTCCTCTCTTTATCTGTACAGGGAAGAAAAAATATAATGAAAGGCTCATGGGTCATTTTAAGGACAAGTAGAGACCACTCACCAGCTACTGTCATGGGCAAAACAGACTTGACTGGGAAAATTAGTCAATTTGTTACAGTCAAATCGGAGTAGGAAAATGAGAAATAAACTCCAAGGTTTATTTAAAACCCTTCCCCCAAAACCACCTTCCTTCTACCCCTCTCTTACCCCCTCCACCCCTCCCTTTTCCCAGGCTGAACTTCAGTACAAAATTATCTCCCTCCTCCTCTGCAGCAATGCAGGAAGACAGGGAATGGGCTTGTAGTCAGTTCACCACATGTGGTCTCTGCTGCTCCTTCCTCCTCATACTCTTCTCCTGCTCCAGCGTGTGGTCCCTCCCACAGCAGACAGTTGTCCACCCTCCTCCAGTGTGCATCTTTGCCACAGTGTGCAGTTATTCATGAACTGCTCTAGCGAGGATTCCTTCCATGAGGTGCAGTCCTTCAGGAACAGGCTGCTCCAGGGTGTGTCCCTCATGGGGGCACAAGTCCTAGCAGCAAAGTTGTTCCAGCATGGACTCCTCTCTCCTCAGGGTCTCAGGGTCTCCTCAGAGGTCTCTCCTCAGGGTCTCAGGTCCTGACAGAAGCCTGCCCCAGCATGGATTTCATCACAGACAAGCATTCATCTGATCCAGCAAGGACTGCAGGGGCCCAGCTGCCTCACCATGGTCTTCACCATGGGCGGCAGGGGAATCTCTGCTCCTGCACCTGGACCACTTTCCCCCCTTAGTTCTTCACTGATCTTGGTGCCTGCAGAGCTTTTCCTTTCACATAGTCTCACTCCCCTCTCTGACTGCAGATGCACAGGGGTTTTTTTCCATTCCTAACTGTGTTCTCACACAAGCATTACCACTCTTGCTGACGGGCTCAGCCTTGGCCAGCAGTGGGTCCACCTTGGAGCTGGCTGGCATTGGCTCTTTTGGACGTAGCGGGAAGCTTCCAGCAGCTTCTCACTGAAGCCACCCCTGTAACTGCGTGTTACCGAAACCTGGCCACGCACACACACCCCTTGTTGACTTAGCTTACCCTGTCTGCTAAGTCAGGAAGATTAAAAGAGAGAGTCAGTAACTATGCTCAGGCCATGCAGCAGAGCTTATAGGTCCTGCTGCTGGATGAAAGCAGTTGGCAGTATCTGGGACTAGGCATTTGTTAACCTAATAACACCAGCCTTTTTTCACAATGTGAGTCTTCTTGCATCTTTCATGCAGTTCTCTCATGGGAGCACCTACCTCCCAATTTAATAACTTCTGGTTATTTTACATTTGGAATTATTTATGAATCTGTATAATATAATGCAAATTTATGATAATAATGGCCAAATAAAGCTGATAGTTAAAAAGGGAAAATAGTGAGTATTCTGTATTTTTTAAATGGACCTTTTTATTGTAAAGTGTGTCACAGCCCTGCAGTGTTCACAAAGTTCCATCACTGATCTTGGCACAGAATGCTGATTACATTGCAACGTCAAGGAAATGCATAGAGGCAAAACAATGCATTTGTAAATATTTCAGCTATACTGTCTTAGTTGAAATTTGAAATAATCACTTTGCAAATAAACTTTCTAGGTGTGAACTTGCAGATTACTGAAGCTATTTTCTTGTGAGTGACAATGGACTTTGCCAAGTGTTAAATGCCACAGCTGCAGTGGTTGACTGTGCCTTTTTCTTAGTCTGCTTGATCTCAGTATATGTTTCACTCCTTTTCCAGTGGTCCATGCTTCTGGACTGTCTCAAGGAAGGTGACATATTTTCTAGTTCTTTCCCCATTTTAATTGCTATCTCATACTGTACAGATAGTTGGCAGAAAGTTGGCAACTTTCTGTCCTTTCCTCATTCTCATTCCTAAAGAATATTTAAATTCTTTCGTTTATTTTGCTTTTTTTTCTGTTCTCATTGCTTCTAGTGTCTTACTACAGATATCAAACTGTATCAATGTAAAGAGTAGTGAACTTAAAGCTAGCTCTCACTCATTTCACCTTCTTGAGTCTTGTATTATGTTTCCTTGTCTGAGTTGTTCTCTAAGCCATATGTTAGGCCCATGCTAAAGCAATCTATTTTCAGCTTTAAAACTTATGATTTTGTTTCTTGTCTTGCCAGGCCTAAAAAATGAGGGTTTTACTTCCCGTCAACCACTTTTATTTAGTTTGGCTTGTTCAGCAACCATCTTTAGACATTGTCTTTATTCTTGAGTGCTACTAAAGCCTTTATTCATGTTCCAATTATACTAGGGCATTCTAAAAATTAAGCATGTAATTAAACGTCATTTAGCATCAATGTCTAAAATAATTTCCAAAGTATTTATAATAATTTTTCTTTTGACAAAGTGGAAAACAAAAAATTAATGTCCAATTGTTTTAACGGATAAAACTATAAAGTGTAACAAAAAGCCCCAAAACTTGATAATGCAATGAGCATAATTACAAGGCAGCATTTTATTCCCTTAATTATTGTGTCCATAGTTAGAGTACACAGGCTCCTACATCTTGCTACTCACTCAGTAGAGTTAGCTAGGAGATTTGTACAAACGTCCCTTTGTTATTTTTCTCCTCTAGGCTTGTTCTCTTTTAGAGACTGTATGATCTTCTTTGGGAAATGGCTGTTTGGTCTTGTGTATCCAAAAATGCTCCATATATTGCTGGCACTACCAGAAATAAATAATAACATTCGCAAAAGGTCTCAGAGACCCTCAGCCTGCCCCATAATGAATGATGATCACGGTTACAGACAGGGACAGGACATCCATTCGATGCTATGTAAATCTCAGCTGAACTCCAAATGCAGGGCATGAGCGGAATTTAGATCTTTGTTGAGAAGCACATACATAAAAGATTAAATATGTGACAGAGCAGTTTGAAAAGATTAAGAATCATTAGGGGTTATATGGAAACAAAATGTCATGGTTTAACCTGGCAGGCAGCAAAACACACAGCTGTTTGCTCACTCCCCTCACAGTGGAATGAGGGAGAGAATCAGAAAAAAAAGGTAGAACCTTTTGTTTGAGATAAAGTCAGTTTGAGAGGACAGAAAAGGGAAGAGAAAATAATAATAATACTGATAATAAGAGAGTGTACACAACAGGTGATGCCCAATGCAATTGCTCAGCACCCAATCAGTGATGCCCAGCCAGTCCCCAACCAGCAGGCTGCCACCCTCCCAGCCAGCTCCCCTCAGTTTTATTGTTCAGCACGTTGCCATGAAGTTTGGGATATCTCTTTGGTCAGTTGGGGTCAGCAGTCTCACCTCCGTCCCCTCCCAGCTTCTTGTGCACTCCCAGCCTGCTTACTGGTGTGGTGGGGTGAGGAGCAGAAAAGGCCTTGGCTTTGTGTAACCCCTGCTCAGCAACAACTGAAACATCAGTGTGTCACCAACAATGTTCTCATCCTAAATCCAAACCACAGCACTGCACCAGCTACTAGGAGGAAGAATTAACTCTACCCCAGCAGAAACCAGGACCAAAAAATGTGTATAAGGTATTTAAGAAACACAGATAAGAAATTAATCGACTCATACATTCTGTGATAGATGACAGAATTTAATTATTGATAAAAGAGATTAGCAACTGAGTATAAAAATAGGAGAAGGGTTTGATTTAAAAATGAAAGACCTAGAAAAAGAAAGATTGTACCTAAAACTACAAAGAACCATTAAGTTTCAGCCTTTCTGAGATCCAATATTAAAATCCAGTTCTGTAGGCATTTTTAATTTTCATTTTTCTGTTCATTTAGTATTTCTGATTTTTTGTTGTTGTTGTTTTTTTGCTCCTCATCTCTGGTCACTTGCTGGTTTTACCTCCCTGAAACATCTGCAGGAAAAACCACAGTGCTACCACATACTTGGCCCAGGAAACCTGGTCCAGGCTCACTGAGCTTCTCTAGGTGAGGGTGAGAGCCAGGGTGAGACAGGGCCACAGCTGGCAGTAGGGAATGACAGGATACCCCATCTGCTTTTCCCAGTTGTTTTGGTATTGTTTTTTGTGCTGTGGGGGTGATGGCAAGTCCTTTCCTTTAGACCTATTAGAATTTGATTAGTGGATTGAAGTTGGGAGAGAGTTAAATGGAACAGAACTTTCTTCTAAAGGTTCTATTGTGTTTTTTTTCTTAAATTAAATTTTGTTTCCTATTTCAGCATTACACTTGAGACCATCATAGAAACCCTCCTCTTTACACAGTTTTTGCTGCTCTAATTAATTCTCTTCTTTTCTTCTGTAGTCTCCCATCTCCCCTCCCTTCTGAAACTAGATCACATAATAGAGGCAGGGTTCCAACTTTGTTGTTTGATGTGCTTTTATCACAAAATGAAGCAAAAACAAAAAGGGTGACTTTCTTATTATGATACTGTTGGTTGCTAAAATGAGGTCTCTTTGAAAAAAAAGAGATTTTAAGATACCAATCAGCCATACGATAAAACGTCTCACTCTCCAACGCGTGCCAAATCTCAGAAACACACCTGTGGTTGTTGTATTAGTTTTAAGAACTCAAAGATGAAGGGTATAAAGTATCTCAGTCACCAAGCAGACTGCAGGATAATCCACTAATCCAGAGAGATGAAAGGAAATGCAGATTTTATGCCCTCTTGAGAGTGGCAGCCTGTCAAAAAATAGATCCTTCTGCTCAGTTTGCCAGAAAAAGAGAGAAAAGAGAGAGAGAAAACGTCTCTGTCTCAGAGATGCAAACACACAGACGTGGAAACAGTGAGAGTGTCAGTGCTACAGCAGTGCATTAATCAACACTCCTGGCAGAAATCAATGCCAAAACATATATTGATATGTATCTCTTTTTCTTTTATGATGAAAAAGAAAGTAT
>VZRQ01009435.1:292378-419225 GCA_013397975.1 Machaerirhynchus nigripectus | reverse complement strand
TGGGGGGGGGGGAGTAATTCTCTTTACACTTTAAAATACAAAGACAAAAAAATCCTTTAGAGTATCTAACTGATAAAAATCAGAAGAGGAATATATTCTGTTATGCAAAATAAATATTTCCTTTGCAACATGCACTAAAAATTAATTTTGCAGAATACAATTGTTTTAGAAGACTCTTAAAGTATCTTAGCCAAACAACAGTCATGGTCAATACTGAAACTTGAATGTTCCAGGGGTTTTGGAGGTCAGATTCTGCTCCCTTTATACATGTCAAATGTTATATTTACTTGCAATTAGGAAGTGTCAATAATAAGAGACTAAGACAATTTTGGATTTCCATTCTGTAGTGCAGTCGTACATTTTCAGGTGAACCCCACCTGTATATCAGAGATTCTTTTTGCTGGAGCATAGGAAAGCAAACCTGTGTGATCATCCCCATTTCTTTATCTGCCTTGCATTTTATCTATTTTTTATCTTTATGTTCTCAGGGTGCAGAAGGTGAAGGTGAGGACGGAAAAGCATATCAGGCAAAATGTGGATAGAGTCAGCAGTAAAAGAAAAAAATGCATGCTGTCCTCTACTGTGCAAAGCAAGCATAATCGCTGACAGGAAGAAGTTTGCACTTCTGGAAGGAAAAAAATAACCAAGAAAAATTCTTCGCAAAACACAAGAAAAAGGTCTGGAAAGGAATAAATATTGCTTTCCATTTCATGGCATTAATTATGATTAACCTTGATTTGAACATTATGTCAACACATTTGTCTGGTCTGTAATTTGCATTCTGTAGGTCACCATTATATATTTTAAACTGAGTACTGTCCATTCTCTGAGACAATCTATGTCATGATCACAACTAAATTATGACAAATATTTAAACATACAAGTATTACTTTAGTTCAAAAACACAGTAAATTAAACAAATTCCTTTGAATTTTCAATGATAAATTAGTGAATACACATATATAGTAGTGCTAATGCTCCTGCATTCAATAGATGCAACTACGTATGTATGTATAATGGTGCATACTGTTTGCAGGATTTTTTTATAAAATACATTGAAAATCGGACCAATCTACCTCTAGTGGGAACTCTGATCTGGTGGGGAAGAAGTGTCACCTTTAGAAGATGAGATGCTAGAAACAAGGTGTTAGAAATCAGCTTCGCTGTGTGTTAGGCAGCAAGGGAGCGATAGGGATAGGAAAGCATTACCTGCACTTGAGAGAGGGGGTTATCACTGTCACAGGGAAACACATGGGAGGCAGCCAGTGCATCTTATAGCCGTGTAGTAGCACCCAGGCTGCTTTTACCTCCCTGTTAAACCCCTTCTTATGCTGCCTCGCAACAGCTTCGGTGCTTCTGAATAGTCAAAGAAGCACCAAAACTCCTTCCTGGCTCCTTATCCTGTTGACCTTCAGCTTCTGTTGCTCTTGGGAGCAGAAGAGGACTTGACCACGTGAGGATAGACAGGGAGGATCTCTGGCTTCCTGCAAGGAAATGAGTGTGGCCACAGCTGCAGTATTTGTCTGCTGGTCACAGTGGGGCTGTATAGCTATGGCTGTGTAGTACTGAAAGAGATTTCATGCTCTGCAAACCCTCTAAGCAAAATCTGTTTTCTTAAATGCTGTGTTAAATGAGAAGGTTTGATATGGTATGAAATACCCACTGTAAGGATAATTATGAGAGTCACATGAAAAAGAGAGGTCACAGAACACTTATTCCTTAGTCTCTTCCATGGGTTTTTTAAGGCATTTCAGAAGAACCAAGTGTTGAGAAGAGATTTCAAACAGATCAGTGAGATGGCTTCTTGTATATTTATGAAGAGAAAAAGGCACAAGGTGGGGAAAGTATGAAGGCTCTACAATCCCAGAGTATTAGTATTTGATGTTAATATTCATCCTATTATGCAGAAATGCAAAATTAGACCGAAATTCTTAGTTAAGAATGCTCTGAGGCTTCTACAAAGATAGTGAAATTAAAAACATTAAGATAAAGATGATACATAGCTGCAACACATTTTAATGATTATTTATTAAAACAGCAGTGCAACTCCAATAATAATTGAATTGAATATAATTTCAGAAAATACCATTTAGCCATCCATAATTCATATGGACACAATGACTTAATTTGGCTGTTGTGTACCTCATTGCATCCCTCCTGCCAGTGCAGTGGGTAAAATTATATGCTATAATATTCAGTTCCTCTCATGCCTTCTTTGCCTTGAAATGGATGGTAATTATAATGAAAAAAGGTTTCTGAACAAACCCAGTTTCATAAGGACTCAATAGAGGTACAAACATCACTCTCACTTGAGGTTCTTCTTTTTTACCATAAAATTCCAGTTACTTCTATTGCATAGACAAACATGTGCAAAGGCAAGAGATGGAGCACTAGGTGTGTGCAGATGCTGAGGAGTAGGAAGCACCTTACTTTTTTGAAAGTATCTAGAGGGCACTTGGATGTAAATGCTTTTCTGCTTAAGGGATTTTGAGTCTACCTCTATTCTAGCAGTACAGTTGTCAAGTCATTAAATTATAGTCTGTACCTGAATCTGGGAATACAGTTCTCTGCTATTGCTGATGCTGTAGATGGTAGATGTAGATTCTGTTGCTGGTGCTCTAAGGAGTCAAAATACTATTTTTGCATATAGTGTTCTGCAGTGAGTTGCTCTCAGTCTATCCTGTTGAAGAAAATTCACCTTGGGTAGTACACTGAAATATTTATTGCAAGTAATTCTGTGGCCTGGTTAGGACATTAAAGGAAAAAAGAGACCTACTTTCTGCTATGAACAACAAATGTCCTTGCATAATTAATATTTAGTTTATCACCCTCACCTAAGAAGTGAGTGTTCTTAAATCTCACCCCTAGTTCAGTGCATGTTTAATTAGGTATGCAAAGCGAAATTATCCTGGTAAACAAGCTCCTTCTCTTTGAACCAGAGGTTTGGACTATCTTTCTGAAGGGGTCTGGCAATTCAGATGGGTCAAAAGTGCAAACCAAATCAAAATGTCTGACTTTTGGTGGGATCTATTCTCTTCAGCATTAAGAGATTATTTGCACTAGGATTTTGTCTTTAGATGAGAAGTGCTTTTTTCAAGTGACTGTCCCAGTCACCTCTGGTTCCTGTACATCGTTTCAACCAAAATACAAAGCCTGTGATCCAGCTGCAAACAGGAAGTCAGTTCAGAGGGTCAGAACCACATGAGTTTGAAGCAGCAACCCCTGAAAGCCATATAGCATAAATGCAAAGCCCTAATTGCTTTTTCTCTCTACAAATTTGCAGTGACTGGACTGCACTTCTTCCTAATGCAGACATAGCCTGAACTTCACCTTTGCTGCAAGAGTGATTTTCAGTGACTTCAGCCTACATACGAATCATTTAGAAGGGACCAAACCCACAAATTCTGACAATTCCACTGGTTGCAAGAATGAAAAGACTGGATTTATTTAAATTATAACACACTTTTGCTACATTTTCAGATTTGATTTGCCCCATGAAAAGTTCCTATGTATATTTGCAGCCCCAGTTGAATTATAATTCTATGCACAAACATTTGCACCTGTAGTATATTTTAGGAATAAAAATCAGGAAACTATCTGGATTGACACTAATTTTCAGTATAAAAGAGCCTGATGTGCGGGACCAACCAACTTTTTGTGGTAAGGGGATAGGAAGGCTGACAATGCAGGGTTTAAACTTCTTTAGGGAATGCCAAGTCTTTTCTTAACAAATTCCTAGATATTATCTTCTGGGGCATGCTTAATGATCATGAGCTGTTGACTAATCACAGACTGCCAAAAATATGGTTCAGAATTGATTGTGCAATGCAGTTTATCAGATAATTCTCTTCTAATGTGGAGGCATTTTCTGTCTTGATTATTGATAAGAGACACTAGCTGCTGGGTTTTCTATTAGTGATATTCCAACACATGATATTATTCTTATTAACTGTACCATCACTACTATGTTTTGGGGTTCAAGCCATGGACTGCAGCCATCTCCAAAAAGATGTGAAACTAAGCAAGTGAAGAATGAATGATTTGCATCAGCTACAAATGCACCATTCACCCAAATGCTGCAAGCAATTAATTTCAAAAGCTATTCTAATGAATGGTATTCATGCTTCTAGAATGAACCAGTGTGGAACCTGCCAACTTCTTTCCAGAACAATCTTTGATAGGAGACAACATTGAACATACAGAGGCTTTGAACAAGCAAGTTCAGAAAAGCATTGGGAGTATTAGAAGTAGTTTGGAATATGAGTGCGCAGATATGTTTCTATGGAAAATTCATGTAAATTATTTCTGGATTTCTTGACTTCATTTTTTCCCCTCTAAGATATTAACTATTTTAGTATAGCCTTCTTGCTGATTTACAAACAGGACTCATTTTTGCTGATTATTTATTTCTTTGGCTCCTACTTGCAGCACAGCTGAGCTTTACTTTATTTTAAGCAATCTTTTTTACTTCTTCAAATCTCACACACAGTGCACTCTTCTGCGTGATCTGAATAGATTTAATTGTACTTTATTGGGGCTTATATTGAGTAAATGTAAATTTAAATGAAAAAAGAGGAAGGACTAGAGTAAAAGATTTGCAAAATTGCATCCTAAAAGATAACCATATACTTGGTTAACAGAATGTACTTTCAATTTTCACTGTCACCCATTCACACTTGTGAACCTGTGGGATATTCCCTGAAGCTTCCTTCTTGCCTTAGTGTACTAACACAGACTGATACATTAGCCAGTTGATTCTGCTTACACAGATTGCATTTTGAATGCACATGAAAGAAATACATTTTTAATTGCTTATTCATAAGGTTGAATATTGTGATCAGTGTTCACAATATAAGAATATGTCCTGATAGAATAAAACACTATTTATGCTGCTGCATTTAAGTCCCTTGTAACCTTTACAGGTAAACATCACACCCATCCAAGTTAAAGTGATATATTAAAATCCTTTCTACTGATCCCAGTAACCATTTCTGTGTCATTATATTGAAGGAGCTCTATGGGTTTTTATGTGAATTAAGTGACAATATTGTTGAAGAGAGCAATGGTCCAGTTCTCAATGGGCAATGAAAGTGAAGTCATGGGATCGCAAACATCACAATCATGGGATTACAGTCCCTTAAAATAATTTATAGGAAAGAAAGATTGGAAACAAACATTTAAGACATTCAATACCTTGTAAAATCTAAGATGTGCATATTTAAAAAAAAATTCACTTAAAATTCTGGGATATGTACATGTAACTATGACATAATCAAACTTGTCCCCTGGGAGTAAAACTCACCTGTTGTCCTCTCCTCTATTTGTATTTATGCCTTTTTCACAAATGCTTCTATATTTTGCCCTTATTAATTAATGAACTTGTAAGTCCTTTTATTCATGTGTGCTTGCATGACAGTGTGTGAACAACTCTCTTGTTAGAAAAGAGCAGGCAGAGAACACAGAGCACTTGCCAGATTTCTGTTCTGATGCACCTGAAATCAGAGATTCTCCTGCTAGAAGTGTCCATGCTGTTCCATGAAGAGATGGAACATATCCAGGAGGTTATTGTTAGCATTTCTGTTAGCAGTTAAAGGTGTTGGTTCTGAGAGTGTTTTTAATATCAGTTACAGAAAAAGAAATACACCTAAATTTAGCTGTCCTCAACATGCATTTCTGTGAAGGTAAAAAAAAAAAAATCTGATGCAAAAAACCGAGATCTACAAAAAAGGACAATGGCCAAACAACAAAAACGAGACATAAAAATAACAGTACCCCCCACCCTCATTTTGTGTGAAGTCTTACAACACTGCAGAAAATTATTGTAGTGCGTTTCAGAATGTCATCATAAGATTGATAGAAGGTTATAAGATGACAATGAAAATAAACAAGATCCAAAGAGTTCAGCATCAGGGAATAGGGATGTACTACCTGATGTTGGCCACAAAGGAAAAGTACATCAAGGATAGAAGGAAGCTTAGACAGAGAAGGCTGTTGAAGATTATATTATCCTGGCTTCCCTGAAGAGCTCTCTAGAGAATCTCAGTAGATTTACTGGGTTCTGTAACATGGCTTCTTGGTGGCTGATGGGGACAAATTGTTGTCAAAGAGATGCTGGTTTTATTGCGTGAGAATGTTTGCAGCTAGCTGGATACATGGTGTTTGCCCTCAAGAGTTTTCATTGTGAGTGAAAAATCCCATCTAAAAAAGTTATGGATGCCTTTGAAAATCATTCCTTTTCTCTGTGACTGCCCTCTGTATGGATTTCACCTTTCACAAAAGCTTTGAGGGTGATGTGTGGCCACAGCAGTGCATCAGGCACAAACAAGTTTTCCTACAGTTCAGGTGTTTTAAAGGGATCTTATCAAGTTATATCCCACTGTCTGCAGCCAGATGCTGCATTAATTTCAGGCATTTTAGCTGACATCCTTGAAATTAATAGGAATTTTCCCTAATTCTCATCTTTAAACCATGCTGTCAAAACATCTTTTAAAAGTTGTCAGAGCCTCAGGGACACACAGTTTCTGAAAGAAGTGGCATTAGTAATAAAGCAACACAGAAAACATTTGAGAGTGTAGAGAAATGATTAAAACAGATTCTCTGGTTTGGATCTCAGTAGGCACAACACAGTACATTTTATGACTGAAGATAATTATAGGATATTTGTGTGATTAACTTTGCAATTTTCATATCAAATCAAAAAGAAATATCTTGAATTGTTTCTTCTTCAGGCTGACTGTCCTTTGAAGTTGTGTTTCCTTAGCATTAATAAAAAAGACATTGAATGAAAGAGGCTTGTGCCAAGTTGCATTTCTACAAAACATTTAGTTTCCAACAATAATATTTATTTTAAATAGATGTTTTAAATATCAAATATGATGTTGTATCATGTCATATGGTGTAAAAACTTATCTAAACATTCACAAAGGAGTAAAGAGACAATGGCAGATGGAGCAGCTCAAACAGCACTGTGCCCCAGCGCCCCACCCCAGGGAGTCATCAGCCCGTCACAGCCATGTCTCTGCAAGCCCAGAGGGGCACACAACAAGTGGGAACCCAAACGCAGGACTGTCTCAGGAAAGGCTCAGCCCCAGTGTCCAGATATGACACTCCTCATGATAGGCCAAGAGGAGCAGCTCCATATCCCCTTCCATACCATGGACTTGGTGCCTAGAGGTGTTGAACATGTTATGGGGTGCTGGGGAAGACCATTTTGAGATTGCCTAAGCCTTACTATGGCATGTTTAGGGAATAAACCAGAGGTGGAGAAGAGGATGGATTCAGATGATTTGGGGAGGAACAACTGTGAGAAAATAAAGGTGCAAGGGGACAAACAACTGGAAGTGTGTAAATAGCAGTTTGTCAGGACATGTCCCCTCACAGGTTGTAAAGACCCGTGGGTGGGTGGTGTCGGCCTTGGCTGAGGGTGGATCATTGTGCCAGCAACTGGGCTGCTGTGGGTCTGGGGCCAGTGACCAGAGAGCCCCCAGTGAGTGATACCTTGTGCCAGCCCCAGGTGGGACCAGGGCCAGAGCCTGTCTGGCTGCAGTGCAGCACCAGGAGCCAGTGCAGGTGTGCAAGTGAGTGGGTGGGAGCTTCTGGGATCTCCTGGGGACAGGAGAGTGTCAGTCAGCTCTGTACATGCTTATATGTGTGTGTGTGTGGGTCTGAGCACCAGCAAGCAGAGTGGAGCTGTGGTCCCACAGATTGGCATGGGCAGGAACCAGCAACTGGGGAGGCTGGGATCCAGGAGCATTCCCTGGGCAGACTGGGTGCCTGAGCCCAGCTGCGGTTGGGAGCCACACTGCCCTGTGAGTAGGTGTGAACTCACCTGTGAGTATGTGTATTCCCACCTATGAACCTCCATCCTGCTCACACAGAGAGGGGAAACAGCATGAGGCTGTTGGTGCTGCCTGTGTCTGTGCGAGTGCTGTGTGTCAGTTGGGGTTAACCTATGTGGGCAGGTATTTATGCATCGTAACACCATATATTACATGTATGAGTTCTCCTTTTGTACCATTAGGCAATGGATGTCTCCTCAATGAAACAGCTATGCTTGGCAAGATAAACCAAAAGGTCTTTTGCATCTCCTGCCACTGAGTATTTAGGAATAAATTTTGAAATTATCAGCATGATGTCTGCCATGTGTTTCTTCCAGGACATGTGACTGTAACCCCCAAGAGATTTTTTGTCAGAGAACTTCATTAGTACAAGTTACAAGCTGACTGCATAAATACAAAGCGGAATAAAGCTAGGCTGGACTGCAAAGCACACAATTGCAGCTATGGGATCCCCCACTTGAACGAACAGATATGTTTGGCAGAGACAGTGCCATAAACAGTTAAATCAGTGGTGGCAGGAGTCCCTTAGAATCCTAGATGCCAAACTACTGTTTAATTTCATTTGGGATCCTTGAGATTCAATGCATATTATAGCTTATTTTAATTTATTTCTTAATTTTCCAGTGTTTGCTTTCAGTCTTCGGTAGTTTAAGAAAGACTCAAATTAAAACTCATAACAAACACTGTCTATGACTTTGCAGGCTGAAATTTTCCTGATGGAGACTGCCTTGACTTTAAGCAAAGCATTCTTTTTAGATTCCAGTTATTCAGTCTAAATGGACTGTCTTTGACAGCTAATTAAAATATGTAAGCATTATAATTTTTACTGGTCACTATTGTGAAGGGGGTGTTAATGGACTTCTTTCCTCTATTAGTAAATTTTCATGGCAGTTTTGCAAAGCAAATGTAAATTAAAAGCCTAATATTAAATCACAGCAGCAAATCTCTTCAATTCTATTAAGTAAAATAACAATTATAAATTTTAAAATAATAATGAAACATAATAATACATAAGAAATAGAAATAAAATATGTAATAAACAATAATTAAAATAATAAAATAATAACAATAGTTATAAATAATTACTTTTATTAATAGTAAAAAAACCTTTGTCATACAAGAGCATAACCTTTTACATAGTTCTCATTAGCTAGCTACAGTGATAATTGTCTTAATTTACACAATTTACACTATCTAAATGGATGCCTTAAGGCATATCAAATCACATGCCTAGTGAGCCCGTCTTTGATGATCTGATAACACATACTTCCTGTCCTTTAGGGAAATGTATGCTAATACGTATTTATCACATTTTATGATTAAAGTAAATAGCAACCCTATTTTCATTACAAAGACAGCAAGTCTGATGTGTTACTTGAAACACCAGAACAAGGCCAAGTTGGAGACACTGTGGTGCAATGATTTTTGGTACACAGACACTGCCAATCTCCAATCACAGATATCTGCAAATAAACAAGCCAACAGAAAATCCAGTGAGTGATTGTCACTGATTACCTTCCCTCCCACTGGTGATATTTGGGTTTTTCAAACTTTCCCAGTTCCTAGGCTCTGATGCAAGGAATACAAGCAGGCTCAAAAAGCAGCTGTGCCACATGAGCCTCCAAGGAGCCACAGTGGCGTACAAGGGAAAGAACAAATGAACAGTAAGGTGCCATGAAACCCAGTGGCTGGACACACAGAGAGACTACTCCTCTGAAGCAAAACTGTTATTGCCTCAGGCTCAAAGCAAAACAGAGCCATTGAAGTCAGTTGGCATGACAGGCTGCAACTGTAATTTATGTTGAAAATATGTATTAACACAAATTGCACCTTTGCTTTATCTATTGCATTACCATATAACCTCATTTATGAAAGTCTGAAGTCCTTTGATCAATTTTTTTACATCATGATGAATAAATAAGAGAATTTTTGTTAAGACACAGGAGATTTCTCCTTCCTGTTCTGTTAAATGGAGGCCACTAGTGAAGAACTTCATACTTCAGTGAAAGATATATATATAGACAGACACACAGATATATAGATATAGATAGATATAGACAGATATGTATGTATCAATGTGTGTATGTATCTCTGCAATTTCTTGTCTGCAAGCATGTGCATCTGCAAATCCTTCAAATCCTATCCCAGGCCTTGAGTCCATCCAGAATCCAGGCACAGATCCCACATACCCTGTCCCAACTCTACCTAAGGTCTTCACAGACTCTGCTTTCCTCCTCACTGGCTAGTAAGTTTGAAGAGAAGACAGACTGTGGTGATCATGTGCAAGACTTAGGCAAACAAGAGCAATTATCAGTTTATATGCTGACAAATGAACTCTTACTCTGTCTTCTCCCTCTAATTTCCTGCATTTGTTGCTCCCCGATCTGCTGTAAGGCTCCCCTTTCCCTGCCTTTGGCTCTGCCAAAAGGTGTATATTATTACGGTGTACAATAAGCTTTGCACATTCTCACAATTCTTTTAAATCATCCCAGGACAAGTTTTACACACAACAAAGTCCTCCTCGAGTATCCTGCAGTAGGTTTGTTCTATCCCATCAGAGCCTGTTTCCTTCTCATGAGGTATAAAGTTTTGGGTGGCACTCACTTGTGTGGTCAGTTTCTTCAGTGGCCCACCAGCCAGTGACCAGGAAGCTCAGATCTTTGCCACTGTCTCCATTATCTGCTACCTCCTACAGCCTGTGTATATGTGTGTTTGAGAAGTTTATTTTCCTGTTTCTTGTTTGCCTTTTACACTGAATAGCACTTCAACAGATATTGTTACAAATGACATGTCCTTCTAACCCAGGTACCCTCACAGATATCTTGGGGCAGTTAAGTTTCATGCTCTGCCAATCCAGAGCTACTAAGATTTATTACGGATCGGGATTTTTCTGTCTACACCCTCCTTTCCTTCTGGCAACTTGTCCTTGGCCATCCACTTACACTGAATCCTCTTTCTAGCATAATACACACAGCACAGGTAGGTCTTATGAGACACAGTGTTGGGCCTTCAATCATTAAGTTCATCCTTGAGTTAGCTAAATGACCTGATGAACAAACGTCACCATACAGCTCTGCTGTTTCAGTTATATTTTGTCTTTCAGCATAATGCAATTTTCTATCACCTGCTATCACCTTTCTATCTGTGACATGGTAAACAGGTTTTCAGTCTGCCTTAATAATGCCTAGTGCTGTGTAACCACTCTTACCCCAGCAGTCTCAATGAAAAGTAATATGGGGCAAAACAGTTAAGGACAACCTTCTAAACCAGCCCTGTTTTGCGTTGTGTGACATTCCTGTCAGTTGGGATGTGACTGGAAGACCTTCCTTCCCCTGTTTGGCAAGGACATTATTATGTTTCTGAGCCATTAGAAATTCCCAGAGAGCCTTGAGTTGGCAGCAACACCTATTGCCTCAGTGAAGTATTTGAGGTCCATGCTTGACTGCTCATGGAAAATATGAGTCTTTCTGGTAAATACATACCTGCTATTCTACTGCCAGTATTCGGTATGTTTAATGACGGTCAGTTCTTTCCTCCTAAAGATCCATATATTGGTGTCAGGAATAATTTGCAGGACAAAATATTTACCAACTTGCATTGCAAGTGTTTGGAAGCACTACCAACACCTGTATAAAAGCCCTGTCTGTACTCTTATGTTCCATCCCATGTTGCCCATGCCCAGTCTTTCAGGATTATCTTCTGATACCTGACAAGTAACTGTGGTTTTAGGCAAAAACGCAGCCCCATGTGAGTTTAATGTTTTGCCTGAGAAAATGCAGCCACTCTTCTGTCCCCTGACATGATTCCAGCCAAACTGCTATTGGAAAACCCAGTGGGATTGACAGTAAAATCAACATTTATACTTAGGTAACTCTGCTGTCTGTTTAGAGACTACTTATTTATTTTCTTCTATGGAAATGGAGGAGCTGAAAGAAGGATTTGGATTTTTTCTGTGAAGCCTTGTGGTGATTTTTTTCAATGTATAATTAGAAATAGTAACCTCTAGGAAGTACTTTTAGGACAATCTAAATGCCAAACTTGTAAGCACAACTGTAATACTGTAAAAAAAAAAATCCCGATATATCTAGAAGAGCACAGTACCATTGCTGTCTCTACACTATCTGTTTTTTTATCATACAGTATTTACATATTTACTATCCTTAGCTATATAGTTCCCTTGACAGATAAGAATGATGTCATTTGCTTTTGCAAAGACATATATGGAAATGCACATAGCACCTCGGGATAGTGCACAGGACTAAGGAATAACAAACACTAATACACTCACCTAACAAAATAATAATAATGTTTTGCACAAAGTACATATAGTTATGTGGAAACAGAGGAGAATAGAAATAAAGAAGAGTAATGATTTAAAGATAAATAAAGATAAAGAATCTGAAAGACCACAGAGAAAGACTCATGTAATTGGAAACAGTTTGTGGTAAGGGTTTCTTTTTTAGGAAATGACTGATTTTAGTAGAAATAAAGTGGTTATTAGAAGACCAGGACATTTCAGATTTTATAAAAAATGTTTTGTAATTAAATACATTACTCATCTTTAAAAAAAAAAAAAATCAAAACTTTCTTACCTCTATGCACCAGTAAATTCTCAGTTATGCTTACTATATCTTCCTTCTCAACCCAAGAACTAATGATAGCCTTTGCTCATGACATTCACTTGAGGGACGATTTAAATTCTTGGTCATAATAAGAAGAGATGATTTAATTTTGGGCATCTCTGACAGATCTTAACCCCCTGATCCTTTCTGGGTTAGTGGTGTCTCATTCTCTTACCCCACCTCCCCATTCCCAGCACTTTTGTCAAATAAAAGTTAAAAATCCCACAACATCTGTCTACATATTAAAATATTCTTTACGTGGAATAGTACTAGAGGAAACATTTCTCTGGGCCTTCATCCTCTGTAATCCATGCTTGCCAAGGCAGGAAAAGAGTAACTAGTCAGGGAGAGACTGCAAGTAGCCCTTTTCCTGCTCAAGTTTCATTACATGATTTTCCTTTGCACCCCTACATCTAGGGAGAAAAAATGGTTGATTGTTTGCCTAATTTTCACTGATCAGTTTCTTATCTGTTTGTCTGCTGGTTTGGGAGCAAGTGATGAATACATTGCCAGATATGAGTTTTACACGCTACTGCAAAGGGTCATAAAAGCCTGAAGCTAGCATGAACTAAATAGAAAGAGGATCCTTATTCATAATTTCAAAGCTTTTTTCTATCCAGAAAACTGTCAAGTATTTTTTATTTCCTAGCTTCTTACGAGGTTGTACCACGACGTATCTTCCTAGATGTTTCTGAGCATCTTTCTTCTGGTATCTGGTTTGCACATGCCTGTGGCTTTCTAAAAAAAGCAGACATTGTCATTTACATTCAGCTCATTCCCCATCTAGACCTGATGGGACTTCTCTTCATAACCTAGGTGTATGAAAGACAAGGAAGGTCTTTCACAGCTCAGGAACTGCATCGCAGTTGCATTGCAGTTGCATCACAGCTGCATTGCAGTGAATAACCTCTGTTATTTCAGCTTTCTGTTCCATAAGGAAGCTTTGCATTTTTTATTTAATATTTGCTGTGAATTAAGGTTAGTGTATATTCTACTATCCTGGGTAACTATGAAAATCACCATACTGTGAAAATGGTAAGAAGAATTGGGACCGCAACAGCTACAAAAATTCAAATACCCTCTCCCACGTCAGCGATGCATAAGTATCAGTATCTTACTGCAGTCCAAGAGAATGGTTAATGTTTACACAAATTTATTTGATTCTTGAGACCTACCCACTTATTCTTTTCTATTTAGAAAAAAAATTCTCTTAATGTCAAAGAGGATGTCTTTGGGGTTTTTTCTCACTCTCTGTAAGACAAGGTGTGGGTGAGTATCATTCACCAGACTTTTGACTCCTTCATTTTCAAATACGTATTGTGTCAGTCATTCACTTACTCTCTGCAGATTATATGTAAGCTACCTTGATGACTCTCTACAGTATCCCTTTCAGGTCCCCTGTCAGTTATATTGATTTCCTTCTGTGTAGAGTATTGCTACCATCATTGTATCCATGGAGCATTGCTTAACTACTCATTTTACCAGGTTTCTCGTCACTGATCTTTCAAAAGTAGTGGTGTAAGTGCTTAAACTTTTTTTACTGAAAGGTCGTTTCTTTTTTTTTTCACAGTGTATATGTTGATTTTTCCTCATGCTGCCTTTATGGTCTATTTACCATAAAAGAAAAATAACATAAAAGTGGAAATAGGCTCATACTTACAGAAATTAAAAGGTAGCTGAAACAATAATACTTCTGAAACTTCACGCAAATAACAAGGTCCATAGCCTCTGTGTCAAGAACAAGGCCATACTAAATTTAAATTAATCTGCTTTTAAACTAAGTGCTTGGTCAAGCAACTCAAAAGATATGTGAACTGGGTTGGGTCCAGAATTTAATAGAATATAAACTATTTTGTGAATAGCACGTTTCTGTAGCTTTATTTCTTCTCTTAGTGAAAGCGCAGCGTGGCACTTTTGGATCCTTTTTCCCAGTTTGCCTTAGGTATCTCCTGCTGAATAGAAGAGGATAGGAACAGACAACGGAAGATGGCAGAGGCCACCTCTACACCATGTGATATTACAGCTCATACTCCAAATGATGTTTTTCTGATAGAGAATCCCTGTTGTCACTGAAGACTTGTCTGTCTCTATAGCCTGCCTAGACATAATTCAAACTGCCCAAGGACCCATAAAAAAGCTCAAAGGAGGTATGAGTCAAACTGAGACACAGGAGTTTTTGCACCACTTTATCCTTAAATTGGTTCTGATCAAAGTGAAAAGTGAAAACTAATTTTGTCACGAAAAAGAAGATACTTGTCCAACAGTCCATTTGCTGGCCTCTATTACCTGTGGCAGATTATAATTTTTATTTAAATTTACATTCTGAAGCATCCTATATTTTTAAATTGTTTGTATATATTTTTATAATATTGCTCTTTAAGCAATAAAAGATTGCTAAATTGTCATACAGTAGGTGAGATGCTAATTGCTGTAGCACACTGTCTTATGATTATGCTGAAAGTAGTTACGGTTGAGGGCCAGCTGTGGACAAATGTTTAAGGAAAAATTGTATCAAGATTGCTTGAAAATAAATCAGATTATAAATAAGAAATTTACTGCAGTAAATTTGAGTAAGTGGCTTCTACAGAAACAGAACACTCAAGAACAACAATAGCTCTTCAAGTGAATTTGTTCACTAATTCTCCCAAGCTGGGCTTGTCAGTAGAATTATTGAAAGAGGCCATAAAATCCCTCAGATATGTTATCTGATAACAAGCCTCCCAGAAGCCATGAATGATCTTCACTCTCTTGGTGAGATTAAATAAACCATCTGGGATTCACTAAAAATGGTTCATAGTATAGAATACTGCTAGTAGATGGTTTCAGTTAGCAATAGTTTGTCATAAACTGCTCTGAACTCTGTTAAAGTCACTGAATCTTCATAGACATTATATTTTTATTAATAAAATAATCAATGCTTACATAACACCCATGTGTGAAAAAAAATTTGACATCTTAATCTATGCTTAGAACTACTGGCAAACAAACCCATAATGTTTAGAATTTAAAATTTGTGCAATAATTGTACTGCTGGTATCAGAGTATTACAAATTTGTTTGTTTGCATTTGTGTGCAAAACCCCTATATTCTCTTCTAAAAAACATTAGGTCATTCATCTGCAACAAAAAGATTTGAGAACATGCTGAATTCTGAGCATGTAACATCAAGGTATTTAGCTGCACACATTTATATCTTAAGCAAATACATCCTCTAAGCACATGCATAAGCATTTTTGCTGTCTCGGGATCAGAATGCAAAAGTCCATGTGCAAATCCATTAAAATAAACATCAAACATCTGCTTAACTCCTGTGTTGAATTATTGCCTTTCAGTCTGGTTAGCTACTTTTTACCAGTCATCTCTAGAATTCAATAGTATCTACTTCACCTCTCATTAACTTCATCGAGCCATATACTCTGCTTATATTTTGATTATCCTACCACTAAGAGGATCTGGTTTTCTACAGAATATGTGGTGGAACATAAGTTATTTTTAAAAAAGATAGAATAATTGATACTTTGGGATTTTTATTTTTTAAAAATCTTTTAAAATAATCATTACTGGGATCCAATTCTCCGCTTCACTGTTTGCAGGGAAAATGTAGGTGTGTATATTTGGGGCTTAATTAGGATTGTCACAGAACTCTGAACTTCAAAAAACAAGAGCAGTAGAATCAATCTAGGTTTACAGTCTAATATCCAGCTGAAAGATTCATATGATGGTTTTGTGATATGACTTCCATCTTACATTCTTAAAAGCTCTGTAGAAATTCTTTTAGAAAACATTAGTAACATTAACAGTCCATAATATCAGGTCAGTAGATATATATCTATTATAATTCAGTGTCAAAATCTTGTAGATATTGCAGGAATATTAGATGCAGGAATTCAAATTTTAAAACCTCATTGGCACATTACCTGCCCATAAGAATGTTTGTCACATCCTTCTCTTTTCCATTAAATTCTTCAGTCACAAAGACTAATCCTCTAGCAGCTTTCATGTAGAAGCAGATTTTTTGAATATACAAAACCTGTTTAGGTATACAAGTAATATTATAACTTGTCTAGAAGTCACGGGGACTAGTGAAATTTGAAGTTTCTAGAGAGTTTACTGCACAGTCTTATCGGCTAGTGTAAAATTCTGTTTTCCACATAAATCATCCTCTTCACTGTATGAATTTCCACTGTACTGGAGAAAAGGTGTTTATCTCAGAGATTTTGTTTGCAGTGTTAAATAGCCTTGGTCAGGTCATGGAGAGCTCTTATGATAAGAACAAAGACCTTGAATTGATTTGATAATCTGTGAGGAAACAAAATAACACAGAAAGGATAAACTTGATAATGTTCGTGATTGCTTATGCTGTGGAAAAAAGGTGATGATGTATTTTAGACTGATTGGAATTCCCTAAGTGCTAAAGAAATTATGTGCACATATAGGGAGTTAAAATACCCCAGATGAAAAGTGACATGTGTGAGTCAGTGAAGCCAAGTTATTTTCTGATCAGATGGTCTACAATAATCAAACTAAAGGCAGTACTGCAAAAAATATTAGCATAACTGCATTGCTGATTCTAGGATCTATGAAGGTTTCTAGTTACCTAGTTTAGGATTAACTATGATACTGTGGTTGACTGTGGCTGGCCATCAGTTGCTGACCAAGCTGCTCTACCACTCCCCTCCTAAATAGGATGGATGAAAAATACAATGAAAAGCTTGTGGGTTGAGATAAGGACAGAGAGATCACCCTCCAAATACCAAAACAGGCATAACAGACCCAGTTAAGGGAATCAGTTTAATTTATTAACAGTTAATAACTGAGTAGAATAATGGGAAAAAAGAACAAATATAGCAACATATTTCTCCCACCCCTCCCTTCTTCCTGGTCTCAACTTCACTTTCAAGTTCTCTATATCCTCCCTGCCAGCAGTGCAGGGGGATGGGGAATGGGGGTTGCAGTCAGTTCATAACTCTCTCCTCATGTTCTTCGGCTACTCCAGCATGGGATCTCACCTGTGGGATATGGTTCTTCATTAATTTCTCCATGGGTATTTTCCTCAAGAAAGGTTCCAGCATGATTCCCTCCCTCAGGATGCAGTCCTTCAGGAATAAAATCCCCCATGGGGTCACAAGTCCTGTCAGCAAAACTTGTTCCTGAGTGCACGCCTTCCTGCAGGCTGCAGTTTCCTGCCAGGACCCTACTCCAGCACTGGCTTTCCAAGGGCTGCAGTTTCAGGGTGGTTATCTGCTTCCCTGGGGATCTCCATGGGACAGTCTTCATCAGGGGTGGCCAAGGAATCTCTGCTCCACTGTCTGGATCACCTCCTCCCTCTTCTTCACCTTGGACCTTGGTCTCTGCAGAGTTATTTCTCACATATAATTCTCACTCCTGTCTCCCAGCTGCTGTTGCACAGCAGTTTGTGCCCTTACTTTTTAAATAAACAGAGTACTTTTCTACAAGAGCTTTTTCTACAACTCTTCAAAATGTCCTCTACTATGTTTTCAGTCATCCTTACTTCTCTTCAATTTCAACCAATGGACTGTTCTCATTCCAGTACCAGACACCCTGATTACAGCTGTTTAGTCATGGCATAAGTATAATCCCAGTATTTCCATATATTCATGTCAAACTTTGCTATTTTTTGCACTGCAGAAATACCCTGTGAGCAAATCCAGTATTAATTACTCTGTATTAATTTTTTTTGTTTTTCCAAACACCTATAATTTCTTCTGTTGTTTCCATAGTTTTAGAAAAGCTCTTCCTGGATGATAATGTCAAACTTTGTAATAACCTCTTTGTGAGTAGGCTGTTATTTACTACTTGTGTATACTGCACCTAGTACAACAGGGAGCCCCACGTTTGAAACATTCAGACACTTCAGTAATAAAAATTATAAATAACAAAAAAGCAGGGTGAGCAGTATCTAGTTTAACAGATTTATGAACGAACAGATGAAAAAAGCACAGAGGAAATCAGAACTCGATGTGCATGAAATAGTACATAGCAACAGTTCATGGTAGTATTGCATGAATATTACACAACTGGTTTTTAACGATTAATGGCTTGCAATATGGAGGTGATTAGATGACCTATATAAGGTCTCATTTTTTATTAGAAAGACAGATGGAATATTTGGATTTGCCAAAGAATTCAAGAAAGATTTTTTCTCTCTCTTCAGTATTCTCCTCCTCATGCTGTATTTGTCCCAAACCATAGAAGTCAAACATTCAAGGAAAGATGTTTCAGCACGGCAAAAGGTAAGAGGAAAATGATATGTCTGTACTCACCATGACTTTCACATTCTAATAAATTTTGTTCCAGAAGTTTTCTACTCCATTTCTTCAGCAAAAAACATGTTGTAGAGCGGTGCACTTTTGCCTGAGATGGTAATAAAGACATGTAATGAAGTGCAAATGTCATGTCTCTTCTCAGTGGAGCTCATAGAGGGGCTCAGAATACACCTTTGAATTCATCTTTCTAGTTAACTTAAAAACCCAGCTGGTCAAGCTACCACACAAATATTGTCAAAGGCCCAGAACTCATTCCCATGAACTCCATGCATTAAATGGTGACTGATCACAAATTCCTGTGGAGTACAAGGACTTTTTTCCACCTTCATGAGATAAAGGGTTTTACCATTCCAAGCACGTCTGCTGCTTGTAGGCTGTTATTGCAAGTTCAGATTACTTAGATAGGTATCTGGCTTTTGTCATGTAGAATGAGCAACTCTGGTGACAAAACAAAGGAAACTGGAACTTTGAAATGAGGAAAATTCTTGTTGGAGCAATAGATGTGTGGGCATCAGAGGCAGCAAGAGGTTAATGTTCGCTGCTGTTTCAGTGACTTTCAGCAGAGTGAGATTTCACTGTATAGACACTGATCCAGTTTGCTGTTCTGAAGGCAAGGAAAAGCTGGCTGAGTTAGGTACCTACAATTAGGAGGGTTGACTAAGCTTGTGTCTTTAAAATACATAAAAAAGAGAAAAAAAGTAAAATGTACACACTGTTCCTGCTGTCAGAATAAGTATTATTATTGCACATGTGGGCAACTTTTGTAATATTTCTATTTTTAAGCAATTTTGAAAGTGCCAGATCCATCTATTTTCTGGCTACCCTCATGCAACTCTGAAGCCAAAGAACTTGGCATCCTGAATGTTTTAGAAAGCCTTAACTTTTGTAGAAATATGTAGTTTGACCCTGACAAATAGCATGAAAAATAAATATATTCTGTACAGTTTTGGCATAGAAATTTCATTAAAGATTTGTGAATAAGGCCCTCAGAACATAAATGAACTCCATAACTAACTTCAGTCACAAGATCCAACAGTTGGATGGCTGCCAAAATTAATCTGGAGAGTTTTTTCAGGTTGACAGAGCAGTACTGGCAAAGGTAATTGTGACTGAAATTAGGGATAGAATCCTTTCTAAAAAATTGTATACTAGCAATAGTTAAATAAAGTACCGTGTGTATTTTATATTCTTGTTTTATTTTTCTATTTGCAAATCAGACAAAATTTTGGGAACTTAATAAGCAGCAAAAAGAAACTAAGGTATTAAAATTTACTAATAATCTTATTTTTCCTACCTTATCCACAAAGGAGTCATTATGTAAATTATGTTACAGTTAACCAAGGTGAATCATGTATTTAAAAATCTCTGACCCAGTCTCCTTATTGCATTTAAACATACGTGGGTCTTTTATGTCCTTGAATAGTCCCAGTAACTCACAAATGTGCTTACTTTCTCTGCTGAATCATTGCTTTGTTTGATATTCTTCTGCCGCATTCAGCATTCTGCTTAATAATAGACAGTGGAGAGCTGAATATTGTAGGTTGTTGTATTGGGATTACGTGGCAAGGTTTTGGTAGTGGGGAGAGGGCTGCAGGGATGTCTGTCTTATGGGAGAAGATGCCAGAAGCTGGTATGTTCTTAAAAACTAGGGAAATTTTGCAATATTAGTGCAAGTATTACTTGTATTAAGAACTATTTTTAAAAAAGAGTCCTAAAGAGTCATATCTCCATAAATCAACTACCATTCTGTTGGTGTTCTGAAAACACTGGTCTTCACCCTTTGTATTACAAAATGCTTAAGTATTAATTATTTAAAAATCTCTTCTTATATAAACCAGAACCCAATTGTATGTGTGTATCTCTCATTCAGGTAACAGAGGTAAGAGACAAGGGACTCTTTCGTCTTCTATTTTTAGTTACAAATGGAAGGGAATCTGCTGTAACTATCTTATCTATTATTTTTCTGTATCGTTTGACGTCTTCAATAATTTTACACTCATTTCCTTAATTTGATTTGCCTATTCTGATCAGTTTGGGAAAAGTAATTTTTTCACCTTTTCTGGAAAGGAGAAAATATTCTTACTTCATTTACTGAAAATGTATTACATGCACCACTAGATAACTAAAAATATAATTTGAACTGTAAAAAGCAATGCTTAAAAGTATACCAGACGTTCTCAAATATGGGGGAAACTCCCGAAGTACAGAGACAACATCAGCAGTCAAACTAACCCAATATCTTAATAGTCTAGAGGGCCAAGATATTTTAAAGTATTTTTCTATTTTCTGCTTTATTTCAATTACTCTTTTTTCCCCATCTATATTGTACTTGCTCAGAAAATCTGGCTCTATTTTGTGGCAGTCAGACTGTGATTATAACTAAAGCTGAAATACTGCGACCTGTCTCAACCAAATAGTTTTCTCTTTAAATCCTGACTTTGATTTCAAATAATGCAGAGTAAAATCAGAGACTGGAACTGTGTGATGGATGGAAAAATATTTGACTTCTGCACATGAAAAAGGGTTCCTGTCTCATTCCTTCAGTGCAGTGCTTCACTCATGGGAGGAACACTTTAAAACTGAAGAAGCCATCAAACTCACAACAGCACTCTATGCAAAATGGTAAGCACCTGTCTGTCATATGAGAGGCACAGGGAGGGAAAGGGTCTTTTTTTAATTTTAATTTTAATTTTATTTTTAAAGCCATGCCTGTGTTCTTTGCCTTTTCTTTGATTCTTTAAAAGAAGGCATCTGTTTGATTAACCTATTTCCAAATAACTATAACCTGCATATTCTTTCTTATTTTAGTAGTTTGTGGGTGGAAGCAAAATGAGAAAGCAGATACTTATCCTGTTGTGAAACTCATAAGGAAATACCCTTGCCCATTGGAGTACTTTGATAAGTAGTGTTGCAAGAGATGTCAAGCCTTACTGAGTGTATTGTGGAAACAATGTTTTGCTATTGTCCCATAGTAGTTTATGAATGGAGTGTGCACAGAAACCACATTTTTTCGCTTTTATTTTCCCATTCCTTCCTCCTAGTTAGTGAAAAATAGCAGAGTAGGCTCCCTTTCATTTTGATAAAAAACTTTTAAAACAGAAGTGCAAGGCCACAAATCACTAAGATGCATTTTAGTGTACTGTGGGTACAGGACTGAGAAAAAGAGATGTTGTCTAATATTTTAAGATCCTTTCTAAGAGTAGTAAATCACTGGATTTTCCTCCATGCCTATTTGCTTCTCCTGCTTTCTACAAATTCTGCTTAATGAACAGTGTAGTATCACTGAATTTATCAGAAGAAAATATACGTCTCAGCAGAATCCAATCAACCTGAGTTGTCTTGCTAGCTTAGGCTAATTAGATCCTCAGAAGGAACAAACTCTTATATTTACATGAGTAGGCAAACATCTACCAGCTCAGGTAGGAAGGGACAATTTTGTGATGATACCTTGACAAAATTCTGGCAGTATACTGTTGCAGTTAGCTCTTCCTTTTTGGCGTTATTTAACAGTATTTGCCAAGAGTAAATATCAACTGGCTGTGGAAAGTCAGTTATCTGGGAAGTGGTTCATCCAGAACAGCAGTAAGATATATTGTTGGGCTGTCTGGAGAAATCATCATTAGGTGGTTTATTGACTAAATACAAACTCGTAACACCCAGCCAAGACTTCAGTCTTGCTCCTTAGAGATCAGCAGTCGGTGCTACATAACCCAAGGCTCCTTGAGACATTTGCAGGGTACATCAGAGGGCTGGGACCTTTAATCCTTCCTCTGAGCTTGGCTCTTGCTATCAGATCAATTCCCCTGACAAGAGACGACAGATACCACCAAGTAGCAGGATCTCTGCTGAGGCTGAAGTTGCCTAGTGCACCTCTGAAATATTCATCATTCTAAGTGGTGCATTCGTCTTCATACTAACGTGGTATTTTTCATTTGAACTGGGTAAACTCTCTATTACTGGAAATTATTTGCATTAGAAATAGCAACTTGAAGCAGGAGTTGAAGAAAGATTTAGACATTAAAGAGTGAATCCTGAAGCCTTTATCACAGTAAATATTTTAGGCCTTTGTTACAAAACTGTGTTTATCAATTCACTTATGTCTCTTTGATGCTAATTACTCAGTGAAGGAGTACCTCATAACTAAAGTCACTTTAGCATGGCAAACTAGCTATTGTATTGTTTTCTATCCTTCTCAATGCTCCAAGCTGAAACCTGGGACAACTACCAGCTGAAAAAACCCTACTTCACATCATCACCAGCTGATTCCTATTGTCCCATCAGGCTGGCTTGAACAGCTGAGAAAAAAAGCATTCAAAGAATTCCTTGAGGGAGCTACTGATGGCTTTATATCACCTTTACATGCTGTCTGTCAGAGCATAGGAGACTTGTTGAAGGCAGGAAGACAAGACAGTAAACTGTCTCATTCTTGCCACCACTAATGAGAGCAAAAGAAAGAGAGAAGGACACTAAAGGCCTCCCAGACAGTAGAGCAGGAGGATGGCAAAGTAATTGTCACCGTGCGTGTGATGAGTGAGGGAGAAAAAGACAGCAAAACCTGAGAAAAATCCACCTCCCAGAGGAGAGGGACCACTACGACAAAGAATTCGTCTACGTCCATCTCAGGTTCAGTGCTAAAGAAGGGGAGGCAATAGACAACAAACAGAGAAGGATATGTCCACAAGATATCTGAAACCAGAAAGGATAGATTCAGGTAGTGAGAAAGAATCAAAATTGCAGAAAAAATCTTGGGAGATTGTACACGAAAAAAAATTAATTTAGGAGAACCTATGTGTAATAGACCACACCAGTGGCTCTACTAGGCCCAAATGAGTGAGGTGAAGCAAATCAAGTACTTCATTGCAAAGAGTTGGTAGACATAATAATCTTTCAGGGAAAGCAAGTAGGCAGAAGGAAGAAAATTGAAAAGATCATGAAAGATTACAAAATCAGTGGAACAGTAATTCTGAAGTTAAGGAAACAAATGGAGTCAAGATTTGTATAGGAAGAGGACTCCATGGGTGTTGCACTTGAGAGAAAGTGATTATTAGGGTATTATCACTGAAATTGAGCATATGTAATCATAAGAAAATTTTAGGATACATTATTTCCTGACAGGAAGAAATCTGGAGTGACTGCACAGAGAGGCAAAACCAGAAGAAACTGAGGGAAGAAAAATTATAAAAGCTTAATGGATTGTGGGAAAAGTGTACAGCAGTTAGAGAATAGAGGAAAATGTTAAGAATGGGTAGACACACTAGGATGTAATTTTAATTATAATGTTAAATTAACTATAAAGTTCAATCAGAGTAAATGGTTGAAACTTTGAAGCATTAAAAGTGAGACACAATGCCCAATTTATCTGAGAGATCACTCTGGTCTCGTGTCTATCTCTCCTCATGCTATCTGTAGAAAAGATGTAGTGATAGGAGTCTAGAGCTAACAAGGTCTCACCATTCTGAGGTTTTAATATATTTTTCATTTAAGACCTCTCCTATACGGATTTAGCTATCCTGGAAGATAGAGCACCAGTGGTCAGCCAACACCAGAAATCTCATCATTGCTAGAAGTGTCAAAATTGCATCAAGCAAGGAAATAATTGGGATTTTCAGTGTAAAAACCTGTAGAGAAACTTGCCCAGTGTGCATTCACAACTTAGAATGAATCACTAGCTTCAGAAATCCTGGCTGAGTGTTTGAGTTTCTCTAAGTAGAGAAGTGTATTAGAGATTTTGCTGGAAATCCCCATACTTCAAATGCTAAATTAGCTATTAAATTTAGTTGGATTTGAAAAGTGATAAAAGCCTAATACTTACACTGTAGATAGGAGCTAGGTAGTTTTCTTTCAAATAACTATAGAACAAACAAAGGTACTGTTTTCAAATGAGTAGGAAATTGTTAAATTAACTCCCAAGTTGATACAGTAGCCCAGAGGTGAAAATTTTATTTAAACTTTGACTTAAAATACATTTGCTTTCTGTGTATTGCTAACACTTTACATCAGTGATGCATAAGGTATGTGGAAAATAGAGGCTTAATGTTGTATTTGAAAAAAATAGGTGCCGTTTTTATTTATTGCTGTATTAGTCATAAAAGTATGTACAAACTATTTCAATCTATTTAGGAAGAAGACAGTTCAATAATTTTCAGTCAAGATTTTTTTGTGATGTAGTTTCTCTTAAAATACCTCCATTTGTTGAATCAGT
Source organism: Machaerirhynchus nigripectus (assembly GCA_013397975.1). Taxonomy (NCBI): domain Eukaryota; kingdom Metazoa; phylum Chordata; class Aves; order Passeriformes; family Dicruridae; genus Machaerirhynchus; species Machaerirhynchus nigripectus. Next base: position 394,277 of record VZRQ01009435.1, on the reverse strand, counting down.
ATCCTCTGAGGAGTACTTTCAAGAGCTTATTTCTAACAATCTTCATATTTCTTCTATACAAAAATTAAGAGTTTTCTTAGAGAATACTTCTCACTGGTGCCAGACAGCAGGTGAACCAGTGGGATATTACAAAGAGGTGTGCATTACAAGCATCTGGTACTCTTTCAATATAAATGAGCTCTTTGAAAAGCTTCAATGAAAGTCTTAAATCTCGAGGATAAATATTTCAAATCCCTCTGTATAGAATTTGCCAGGAGGTCCCTGCATAAGACTTTCATCTCTTCATTGATTGCACAGGAAGAGTAGGTCTCTAATTTGGCTTCTCTCACAGACCCTGCTAAAGTCAGACATCTACAGTTTCTGAGGTGTTGAGTGGAAAAAGGTCACCGACCTTCAAAATGCATTTAAAAGTTCACGTTCTTCCTAACATGGCTTCTGGAGTTACTCCATATTTAAAAAAAACCTTTTGGGATGTGATGATCTGTCTTATGCCTCTTCTAGAAAATGTTTGAAAAACTTTCAGTTTTCGCAGTAATTTTTAATATTGAGAATTAAACACAAAGTAAAAGATAATTCTTGTCTTGTGGAAAGTACAATATTCAGTATTATGTCCCAAAGTTTGTACAAAGGGTTTCTTATGCAAACCATCACACTGGCTACTTGAAAATGCCCTTTTTATCACTATTTTAGTAGAGTTCTTTGAAATTAAAGGGTTCTCTGAACTTGCATTCTAGTAAACTAGAATTCTCTTTTAAAACCAACCACAAGGAACCTAAACACATCAGAAATTAATTTAAAACAGGAAGAATTCCTAACAGAAATTTCTTAGAAATATTTATTCAATGATAATTTTTACACTTATTTCCTTCCAACTGTGCCTTAAGGTCAGATTTAATTATGAATAAACTGTAAGCAGAACAGAGAATCAGGCATAATTTTGCATTTTCTTTAAACATAAACAAGACACAAGTTCTTTAGGCTCTTGTTTCTGCTTCCAGCCTTTTGAGAGTTCCTCTAATGAAATGCAGAAAGAAAGGGATGCTATTCCCTTAGTGCTGTTCGTTAATACTAGAAACTAAGTTGGCACTGGGGTCTAACGTGCTTCCCCAATTTCCATGGAGCTCTTTCACTGTTCAGCTCTGCAGTGATATTAACCATAACTGGAAAGATAGTTTTTAGCCTTTTCAGTAAGTGCTGATAGAGTATTCTTTGGTGAGGTTACACATCAGTCACATCAGCAGCCATACAGCTGTCTGATAAGGGCCTCTGGATCCTATTAAAACTGTATTAAAGCCTCTCATGTTGTTACGAAAATTTGTTGAATCGTTATGAAACAAAATCTGAGGGATAACATGGTTAGAAAAGGGTTGATAAGGGTAGGTTGGAAACAGCCAAGGAATGCTAGAGGAACATTCCTTTGTTGTTTTGAATTACACACTGCAGTTTCAAATAATTCTCCAGTATATTTTGGTAATACCATTGACAGTAGAGAACAAAACTGTCAGAAGAAATCCTGGGCAATTACATTACTGCATTGCATCAGTTCTGGGCTTTTTTTTTTTCCAGAGAATTTTTCTGTGCCTTCATATATGATTATGAGCAGCTCATCCCTCAACCTTTTCTTTTGCTATTTCTCTAAATATGGATAGGGAGACATATTCAAAAGTGTGAAATTATCCCATCTTCATTCAGGTTTGTAATACATTTATACTAGAGGGAGAGTGTGACTCTTAATACCTAGATCCCCACAGGGAGTCAGAGTGTTGCCTATATCTTATTTGTGGAACCTCCCTGAATGGCATTTTAGATGCAAGAAATAATATAATATGCATTAATTTTCATACTGGTGAATATCAAATCAAATTATTTGAAATTTTAGAACTGATAATAGAAGTTGTCAATCATATCTAGTATTCAGATTTAGTTCTTATGAAAATTGACAGCCTAAATTGACTTATTGGGGCTATTCCTGCTGACATTTATTGCTACTCATAATTTTGCCTTGGGTTTTTATACTTCCTCACACCATGTGGTTTTCTCTACCTATAAGTCTAGCTGAAAGTCTTGTCAAGAAAAAAATATCAAGGTTTAATTACAGGTTTAACACATATTTGCACAATTCAGCCTCAAAATAAAGTTGTAAGACTTGTAGAAGCACAAATTATTTATGAAAATAAACAGTGGAATTTACCAATTCTTTCCTGAAATCAGTTTTATCAGACACTTGTTTCTGCAATAACCAGAACCATTACTTTTGTAGTTTTCACCTGTCTTTGCTGTAAATCAAATACAGATGTTTGGGTTCAAGCTAAAATTTATCTTTTGCCTAGATTTTTTCTAAACAAAACTAAATGAGTACGCAATGCTTAATGGTGTAGAAGGCATAGATCAGACACAAAATAAAAGGCTAGTAAGTTTTGAAAATGTTGCTATTTATATTTTCCATAGTGAATGACTTGTGTTTTCCACACCTTTCGTTGTGTAGAGATGTATTTTCATGAGCAGTTTGCGTGAAATGTCAAATCTTTGACATCTAAATTTTCTCTCACACCAGCACTTTGCACTTCAAGACAAAAACCCATCTACAAACAGTTTTGTTGAAATATTTTTAGATCTACTTATATCAGATTTGTCTCCAAAGCTGAGCAGAAATGTTTCATCTCTACTATATTATGTTTCTTAAATAAAATTGCCTTTACAGTTTCCTCAGCATCAGAAAAACAGTAATTTGCATCCATGTTTCTTACTTACTTTGCTTGAGATGCTCTCTTTTGCTTTGTGGGTCAGGGGAATTGCTTCAATTTTTTTCCTGAATAATACACACTTTCTCCACAGCTGAAAGTACAAAACAAGGTGTTGCATTGATTTCCCTTTGATTTTTCCATCTTTGAGCTGGTGTTTAAGTTTCCTCATGCTTCAGATGTGTCAGTTGAATCTTCAGAAGCAAGGGAATTGACGGTGTTTTCCCAGTCATTCTGCAAGTATCATTCTTACACCAGCCATGAGAACTACTGTGTCAGAATCTGACATGGGGGAATATGCAAATACTTTTTAGCAACTCCATTCTCTGCATATAACACCCAAACAGAGGCTTTCCTTCTTTTTTCATTGTATTTGAGCGAGTAATAAACAAGAGATGTTTTGAGAACAATATAATCATGAAATTATTTCGGTTGGAAAAGACCTCAAAAATTATACAATCCAACATTTGACTGAACACCACATTGTCAACTAAACTATAGTACTAAGAGCCACATCCTGTCACTTCTTGAACATTTAGAGAGATGGTGTTCCCATCAACCCTGCTGGGCAGCCTGTTCCAATGCCTGACCGCCCTTTGAGTGAAGAAATTCTTCCTGATGTCCAACCTGAACCTTGCTTGGCACAGCTTGAGACCATTTCCTCTTGTCCTGGCACTGGTTGCCTGAGAGAAGAGGCTGACCTGGCTATGGCCTCCTTTTAGGCAGCTGTAGAGAGCAATAACATCTCCCCCGAACCTCCTTTTCTCCAGGCTAAACACCCCCTGCTCCCTCAGCTGCTCCTTACAGGACTTGTGCTTCAGACCCTTCACCAGCTCCGTTCCCCATCTATGGACACCCTCCAGTACCTCAATGTCTTTCTTGTAGTGAGGGGCCCAGAACTGGACACAGGATTTAAGTTGCGCCTTCCCCAGTGCCAGTCACTGCCCCGGTACTGCTCACCACGCTATTTTTGATACAGGAAATCAATCAATATATTCTCCAATCCTTAGTGTGAAATCAACATCGACATGCGTATGGTGAGAAATTTAAGGATACAGTCGTGGGTGCAATTGCCCTTGAATTGGAACAGCAGCAGGTGTCCACAAAGGGACTGTTGAATCAGTGCAGACTAACACATGGTTTCCCAGAGTTGCTTTTTTGAAGAGAACTGTTTAGTGAAAAGGGCTCCAAAATGACAAACTTCTTTTAAAAGGATTGAAAAGTGGACCGTTTTAGTTGTAAATATTATTAGACAAATTCTCTTTGTAACATGTGTTATGCTCTTAGACTTTCCAGACTTCCTAATGAGATTTGCTTCTTCCTACACACAGCTTAAAGCATTTTTCTTGATTTTCAGGAGGAGGGACACTATTACCAGTGTTTTTAAATGAAATCGAAGCCATTGTGATATTCTGCTTTGGCAATATTTGCAAATCCAGGTGACAAATTCACCACCATTAGCACTTTTCTCATATTTTTTACTCCAGATTTATTTGGCTATCCATGACACTCTTCCAGCAACCTCTTCCCACAGCCATTACGAACTACCAGCTAGTTGAGTGTGTTCCAGCCATCCTGGACATTGCATCCTTCACCGTTGACCCACTTAGGAGTGGATTCTTGCAAGTGAATCCTGCATTCTTATAGACAAGAAAGATTCAAGAGCATGAATATTCTCTAACAACAAAAACCTAAAGTACCATTTTGAACACAGACATCGGATTTTCATCAAGTCATTCATTTAGAACCAGTACTGGCTGGCTACTATAAATTAAAATAGTTAAATACATAAAATTAGAAATCCTGATTGCACCTCACACAGAAGAGAAAAGCCTTCCCAGGCTACGGAAAACAGAATGCTCACATGGCTCCTTTTGAGTCTTCAGACAAATACAGATCAATTAATCCTCAGGATGCTGCCTTTCAAGTCATCCCCTTCCCCCTTCTCCCCCATCAACATTCTTCTAAAGTCCTTTGCAAAATGTTGGGGTATTTTTCATTTCAACCATCAGTAGAATTACAGTTGTTTGAGCTTATGGAGAGAAGATTCTTCCATAGTGTTGATGCTCTGCCTTTCAGTAAAAATATCCTAAAATACAAAACAAAGTCATTAGTGCTTGTTTAGGTTTCCTCTCTGAAAATGAGAATCAAAAAAATAAAACAATGAAAATAAAAAATAGAGACCTTGGACAAATATATATAGCAAAATCACCTTGATACAAAGATGGTAGAATAGCTACAAGAAATAGAGCACAGATTGTAGTCAAAACATTTTATTTTCATCCTCTAAATGATTTGTTTCTAATTTCCTTTACAACTTTAAAGAATTTGCATGAGTTTATAGGATTTCTTGTATAATAGGCTCAAGTTTCTGGCTCTTTATGTTTTAAGGATGAGACCAAAGTGGTAAAAAATGAAGGATTTATTTTCTAACTTTCCAGCTTTTCAACCTGATTCCTCATGGTTAGCCAGTGCTTTTTATGGTGCCTGAATCACAGTCATTTTTCACTCCCCAATTTTCTGCACGTCCTGCCCTTCCCTTTCATCCATTAACTCAGCGAGTAGAGAAGCACTTTGTAAAGTTGATCCTGTTCTTTGTTCTTGCCTACAGTAATTAGGTTTTCCAGGAGGCCATCCACCCATAGGCTGGACAAAGCCAGACCTGCCTTTAAGCTCTCATAAGCCAAATACACCCAGCTAGGTGTATCAGTAGGCTTCTGTATTCATCATTTAAATACGTTGCTAAGTTTTGCATTTTCTTCATAGCATTTCCATCTCTACAATATTGGAAACAGAAAACGAAAAAAATTCTGGTAAAATTTACTGATAATTTTTATTCTTATCTCTTCTAGCTTAGCAGAATCTTTATTGCACACATTGTTACCTGAAATGGATTACACTGGTAGCTCAAAATATCTTACATCAGTTAACTTTTTTTTTGTCTCGCAACTATCCCACATAATGTACATTGTAAGAAATTGGAGGTCACCATATTGTTATAAAGTAATTAAACAGCCCAATAATTGTAGCAGTTTCTTTTAGATATGAGTATGTTAAAAAAGAAATCTCCACAGATGAAATAATGAATTTACTTTGGTTTCTGCAATTTATTTCTCTCATTAGACATTACAATTATTCCTTCACATTCTTATAGTGAATTTTAAGTCGGAGTGCTACAACAAATATATTTTTCTGTATGAACAGATTTGGAGGGTGATTTTCAGAAGTAGAAATTTAATTTAAGCTCCCAGCTTTCATTTGAAGTCCTGATGCTTTGAATTTCTCTTCCTCAGTATATAATGCCATCTGAACTGTTGTTGATGTCAGTTTACGTTACATAACAAAAAAGTATATACTGATATATCCCTGAAAATATCTTTTATTTGAGCATCCACGTAGGAAAAAAAGTGAGATCATGAAGTCACTGAGTAAAAAAAAAGAAACTCTGCCTATATGATTCGTTCAGTTCTGGGAAAGAACATGCAAGCTGTTACTGCCAGCCCTATGTAATATGCAAACAGCAGTGAAAATATTTTCTGAGTCATTGCTTCTTGGCTTTGTCTGAAACCCTAGACATGTCAAGTTGATTTCAGTGATTTATTTTAGAACCACTGATTCCTGGATTAATTTGATTTGGGGATTACAATGTAGCCAGCCAACAGAGCACCAGAAATGAGAAATAATTTTGAAATACAGCAATTACAGTATCTGAGAGTCACTGATCTGGGAGGAAGACCAACCTAATTAAAGAGGACATGGAGACACCCTCCAACACAGAGAAAGGCAAAGCAGGAGAATAGTATGACAGGCTGTCAGCTAGCTCTACAGATATCCCAAAGAGATCTTTACATGTAAGGAAAGTTTGTGCATCTGTTTGTAGTTGAAATTAACTCCACTTCCATTTTTTCTGTTTAAAACCAACAATACCTCTGAGACCATTTTATATATTTTTAATTTATTTTTCCCTGTCCTCCTCCAAGAAAAAGTGAAATTATCATTAACTTCCTGTAAACATCTATTATTATATTACAAATTGTAAGAAACCTGGTTTCTTTTTTAAATGATTCATCCAAAGTCTTTTGTCTCTAAAGAGGAAGAAAAAAGTCCCACAGAACCTTAAGTATGAACTGCTTTAGGGAAAATGAATTTGCCATCACTCTAGATTTAAGCTTGGTTATATCTTAATTCTTCTTAACAAGTTTGATATGGTAAACCACTGTGGTTTTCAGTTTATTTACCACTCAAATCCTGGAGAACACATTTTAGAATCTCTTTTCTATACCTGATTACCATCACAGAATATACTTTTTGGAGTTTCCCACCTGAGAAAGCATTGAAATGATGACTTATAACTCCTCAGATAATCAATTTCTTTGTTATATCATACACAGCTATAAAGTGCTACAATGTAAAATTAAGAGCAAAATTAGGACCTTAGGAAGAGATACACACATTGTACAGAAATTCTGTAAAGCAAATATTTTTCAATGCACACAGTAATCAGAAATTCCAGTGGAGGAAGGCATAGTAGACATACTGTCTTGTGTAACCAAAAGACAGGCAAAATCCGTATACAGTCCTTTATCATCAGGTAGGGAGACATAAATAATGGAAGTGAGTCACCAAAGGGACTATATTCAGTATAACATTATGGAAGGATCATTAATTCTTCAGTAGATTTCCATTCTGTCTTATTTTTTTTCCTCAGTTTAATCTAAAAGTTCCATCAATAAATAAAATTAATAGGAGTTGGACTTGATGGTCCTTGTCGGTTCCTTCCAACTCAGGATATTCTATGGGTCAGTCTTTAAATGTAAATAATATTTCAATAAGTATATGTACAGAATCGTTGTACCATATAGATACATAGAGAGGTGGGACTCCTAGCTGGGCTAGTTTTGAACACTGAGGGGAGTGTGAATTATTGCTATAGTGACAGTGGGGTGCAGTTCGCTGGTCATGAAAAGAAATCATTAACTCCTCACAGCATCAATTTGTTGCAAGGACTGTGATCACAGTGGTGCCAGACAGTACACGGAGCACTCACAGCCTTTGGTGACATCAGCCGAAACAAGTGTGAGCGCTCAGTGCCGGTGCTGCTCTGAACGAAGGAGCATTGCAATTCACCAGAGCAGGGTTTTATTTCACTGATTCGGTTTAAGGCATCGGTCACCGGGCTTCTCCAAGGCTACTAATTTACTTCTGGACTTTGCAAACTTTGATTCTTCTGTTGCTTCATTTTGTGTGACATATATATAAATACATATTACAATAAAATGGAATAGCCTATAATCACAAATTTGTTCCATACATAGCTAAGAAAATTAATCCAGTATACACTAAACCTGTGATCTGTGCCCACTTGTCCCAGGCCTGAAGTGAACAAGTGGCATAAGCATCACGATTAATCACGCACTGAAAGAATCGGAGGATACAAACGGTATCTTTAAAATTGAAGTGACAAGCAAGCTGGTTCATTACAGGTTTCTTTCACACAGTTATCAATTTCCACTGTTATTTTCCTTCCTGACCTGTCTAAGTGGCCTGGTGTGGAGACTTTTCCCTCACTGCCACAGACTGTTGTTTCCTGCCTGTGACATCTCACGCCCCCACGGCAAAGGCAAGGATACAGTATGGGGATTCAGAGTGTCACCACTGAGAATGGCTTCGGTCTTAGGAGAGACGGTCGGGTCCGTCTGGCAATAGGCGAGAGAAAGGGCAAGAGGCGAGACAAAGCAGGGTAGTTAACAGGAGATTAGGCGAGGAGACTGTAATCTGTGGCCCTTGGAGATGTAACCCTAGAAGCCGAAGTTTGTAGCTGCTGAACCGTTGTTCTGTAGCAGAATATAAAGATGTGCCTTGTACAATAAAAGTTGGCTTTGCATGCACCCGGCGGAGTCCGAGATTCAACCACCGACAGTACAGGACCCTGCTCTGGGTATGGAGCAGTGTCCCAGCCATCCTGCCTCACCCGGTGGGTGTTCTACCCAGAGAGTGAGAGAGAATTAAGAGTAACTGACAGGTTGCTGTCAGTTTACCCGTTTGAATGGAATAGTCACACCAGAGACTTGGAAGTAGTTCCTTTCTATGATCCTGAAGGGCTTTCATCAAAGAACAAAAGGCTGAAATTTTGTGCATTACAAACTAAATAAAAGAAATAAAATCTGTTGAAACTTAGTCTTTTTCACAATAGCAGTGATATTTTTTTTCACGTCTTCTTGTTTACAATATCCTCTTTTGGCTCTGCTAATTCCATTTTCTTCTAATTTTTTTTTTGTTTTCAGGACAGTTTCCTGTTTCTCTTGGTATATTCAATATTTTGAGGCTACCCTACTTTGTGATGTTAGGGTTTATGTATATTGATCCACACTTTTAACAATTTCATCTTACTTGTGAATTACATCCTCATCTTCCACTAATACTACATTAATCTGATATTTTTTTTCCATTAGTCTGATTATTTTGCTGCCTTTAATGCTTTTACTTCTGCAAATGGATTTCTTGATTCTTTTTTTCTGTTCACATAGCAGGCTGCCTTACTCTTTCTCATTTGGTTTGTTGTTGTTCTCCAAGCTGTGTATATGCCAATGTTAATTTATTTCAGTTTTGAATGGTTTTCAATTTAAAGTAACAGTGTGGAACCCTTTCATAGCAAAACAGCTGCCTTCAAAGAAGAATGTCAGGGAGGTTCACCAGACCAAGAATTTCAATGGGAATAAATAATTTCTTTCATTTTCATTCTATAAACTGTGCTGATAAAGAAGTGTCCAAGGCATGAAGTCCAAGATATTAGGCCATGGTGTAAGTGAACACTTCATGCAACATTAAGCTCATGAATAAGCAAGCAGATTCCCATTTACAGTTACTTTTCAAAGACATCTCCAAACACACCTAGCTTTGCCTGTTTTACTTTAGTTTCTGCATGGCATAATGTGGCAGCAAAATATGCCAAGGGAAGGCTTAATAGAGGAAGAGAGATATGGAAGTTGTCCTCCTTGCCATGCACTGAGGTTGCAGCTTCACAAGGCCCTTCCATCACCATTTTGAGGGAGCTCTTTCCACTACTGTATACAATGCATTGCTTGTATAATTTTCAAATAGATCTTTCTAAAGACATTAACTTGTTTTGGAGTTATCCTGGATTGTGTTGTTCTTCCACTGAATTATGTTCTTATCTTCAGGTACATAAAGAAGCCAGCAAACAAAGTGGAAGGGTTGTCTGAAAGCAACGAGATTCTCATTAGGATATGTGTCTGAGCACTCTGCTGCTGGTGGCAGATGAGGAGCAACCTGCAGTTCTCCAGGTGCCCTGATCACCCTTCAGGTTTCCAATAGAAAATGGACAAACCTGACTCTTCTACTATTCTCTCTGTCCTCCTCCAGCCCTCTTTTATGGAGCAGAGGGTGACTTGCAGCAACACAGAATGAGAAAACTATAGTCAGAAACAGATGCATCTCATTTTTCAGGAGGGTCTTGATTCAGCTTGCACCTGTACTTTGAAGCAATCTTCATGAACTAGTGATGTGTCTCAAAACACCCAGGCTGATTTATTCTGTCTTTTTCTGTTGACTTAGTAGAGGTGATAGTTCCCATCTCTGTGCTGAGTCATTTGCGGATACTGCAAGAGAATTTCAGCTGTCAGCATGATCTTGGATGACAGAAGACCAAATATATCAGAAATTATACATTTTCCCAACTCCCAGTGTAGACTAGACCATATTCATTTTTGGAACAGTTATCAACTTGGTTAAAAATTTATATCTTTAAACCACTGAGGGTTTTGAGAGTTCTAACTTTACCATTATTGGAGCAGTATTTCATTCTTACTGTTCCACAGTGGTACTCATCTTTTCACAAGCTCACCTGTTAACTCGACTCCTAGTTGAGGGAAACAACTCTAGCCAGACTCTAATATTTTTTTTTTTTTTTTNTTTTACATTGTATCAAGTTCTATTTCTCCACTTTGGTAATGAGAAGACTACTCTTGAGACACAGAGGTGGAATTATCCTCTTTACCCTTCTGAAGCTTTTGTATTTGAAGGCGTGTCTGAATCTTCCAGTGTAAAACACATATTGTCATTGAAGACAAATTAAAGGCAGTGTTTAAAAACATCAACCAAAAAAGGTCAAATGGAAAATGTTAACAGTTTTAGTTCTAATTTTTTTTCCTGTGGATTCCCAATAGTTTTTACCATATCCATTGGTGTTCTGGGAAAGCTTCCCATAGTAGAGATAAATAATACTTTTTAATGAACAGTGAAAAATAAGTAGAAAAATAAAAACAGATGATGTGTAAGAGGCCAAGATAAATATTTCTCCCTGTTTTGCTAATACTAAAACTTTATACTAGCCAATAATACACTTACAGAGAGGTTAGGAAACCACTTGAAGAAGAGGGGGAAATCAGTGTGATCTATTGTTAATTAGAACATTTTCCCTGAGGACAGCAACAAGCTTCAAAAAAATACAGAAAAAAAATTTAAAATGTAAAGAATTATAATTAATACACACCACTTTTATTTATTACAACAACAGATTTTTTTAAAGATTCAGTATCACTCCCAAATGACAGTGTTTTGTCAGCTGGAGACAGAGATGGCCTGAGATACTGAGGTGATGGAAAAAATTGTCCTGATATGCAAAAAAATGCATTATTTCTTTTCCTTTACCAAGACAGAGAAGAAAACTTTTCTTTCATTTCCTTTCTTATGTTTTTTTTTTCCTTGCGTGAAATTAAGCACTTAAAAATTTAAGGAGACAGAACTGCCATTTCATTTGAAAAACCAAATTCTAGTCCATTGGCCTAATTGGCTATATAATGTCATTTTGATAAGGCTTTGTTTCTAAAAAGAAACTATGCAGGATAAATCCATGTTCAGCCTTGGTTTTATGTGGTGTATTCTCGGCTCATGAATATACTTGTAAGTATATTACAAGTAATCTCTTGGTTCAAGAGATTACTAGACCTGTATTTCAATTCTCTCCTGGTGCAGAGCAGAGAGCTGGAGTCTTTTCTTACCCATAAGGGCAAGAAATATGTGGATGTGGCTGCAAAGGCAGCTGCATTTTAGATTGTTCTCCAATATTTTGACTTGAAAAGGCACCAGTTCAGATTTAGGAGCATGGCAGAGCTTGTACTGATAGTCTCAAGAAGATGTTAAGACAAACACAGACAAGGCAGAGAAAGGAAAGAGACTGTCATAACCTGAGCTTTAAGAGAAGCCACATTTGTATGGAGAATGCCATGCCCAAATGAGTAAATAATTCAATGCAGTGAATAAATATGAGAGAAATTAAAGCAAAACTCCTTTATGAGAGGACTGGGGTTGAGGTAGAAAAACATGAGAAACTGTTCACTGAAATACTGAAGGGGATACTGAAACAGCTGATGATGGTATTGGATAACAACTGATCACAGACAGAAAAAGACTGCAGAGCTGGAAGATTTCACTTGAAACTTAAATGCACAAGACAGTGCAGCTATATTACACACCTCAGAACTATGCCATCCATAGATAACTCTCTAAGATATCTGGGTTTTAAGAAATATTTTTCCCTTGTGGGACAAGAAACTCCAGGTGATGGAAGGTATTCTTGAGCAATAGAGAATGCTTTTCCGGAGTAGAGCAGACTGTACTGTCCAGTAAGAGCAACAAACCAAAGCAGCTGGGGATTTACAATAAACATATAGGCTAAATTAAAGGAACCATGGAAACAGAACATAGAATTCATCACATCAAATTTTAGCTACATAACTGTCCATCTGTAATTAGTGGAGAAAACAAGTTTCTCTACTGGGTGAATTATTTCAGTCTCAAAGACAAGTGGGATTAACAGCTTTCTAAAAATGCATACCCCTGACAGCAAGTTTTAAAATTTTACTTTAGTGGGTAACTTCTGATTAATATTAGATGAAACAAAGGAGTTTTCTCAGTCTGATCATTACACTGGAAAATAACATGGAAAGGAGTAGAACAATGCCGTGTCTTTCAGTCATGACTTTAAGGTTTTGAATCGAAACCACTTTTTGTCCTAAAATGATTTCTGAAATGAAAGAAAAAAGGAAAATACAAGCAGTGATTGAGCAGAGATCTTCATTGAAAAAGGTAACTGCAGTTTGACTAGAAAATGTGAAGACATCCAGTGCACAGAAACTGCATAAGGACACAACCATTCAACTGCCACATTTGAAATGATGTTATTAGATTAATGACCAATTCAATTCCAGCTGGTACACAGAGTCGTCTGCAATGTAATCCAAGCAACACTGATAAACTGCAATATTAGATCAATGACCAATTTGATTCCAGATGGACTATGGAGCCAGACACAATATAATCCTAGCAATACTGATAAGCAGAGAAATATGAGTGTTATAACGATGACACTAAAACTATCTGAGGCCAGTCCAAAAATGCAGGCTGTCAATAAGGCACCATAAAACAGGAGACAGTGCTGTTTGGAGCTTGGAACTTGAATCTGACAGACAGAAGCATCAATTGCTATAGGCAGGAAGAGCAATACAACCTACTGAACTGAACCATCCTTAAATGGAAACAGAGCTAGTTGTTCCAGCAACCCGAAGAGAACCAGGAATGCAAAAATTAAAGAATAGTCTCATCTTCCTTCCACTAGGTAGTCCACAGGCATAAGGAATGTGAAGTTAATTTCTCACAGTGCAAATACTCTCTTTTTTATTATATTAAAATAGTCTCTGGCACATTGAATTAAATTAGCTATCATCTATGAAAATGTTGCCACACTGCCATCCAGGCCAGTAGTTGGATATGCTTACAGACATAATTAGTATTACGCAGATCCTCCAAAGTGCGCTGGATCAAACGCTCGAAAGATTGGCAGCCATCACAGTTTTATCTGATGCTGAAGTTTTAAAGGACAGAGATTTCAAGAAAAATTATGCCCACAACCATGGTATTGCACTGAAAGAAATTATAAATAGACTTTGGAAGCCTGATGTTAGGCTGAGTTCAGTGAGGTTCTGATTAGAACTGATCCCTTGTTTACATATGCTTACTTTTAGGGACCATAGTAATACATAGACAGAGAAACCAAAGCAATTCGAAACTTACGGGCCATAAGACATGAATAGATGTTTTCATATTTGGTACACAGTCATCATGAGTCTCAAAACCTTTAAAATATTAACATAGCATAATGCAGCATGGCATTTCCAGCAAACTAAGCTGAACAATGAAATAACACACCAGATCTTAAGAACAGAGCAATTAAGCAGAGCACCTAGAGCTCTCTGAGTGGTGGGTCTTCAGAAAGAACCACAGCTGAAAAAAAAATATTGCATAGCACTTTTAGCAGTTTGCAAACATTGCAAAGATGACAGGCTCAAATTTTTATGGGAAAAATGATAGTTCATCACATCCACCCAAGGATTGCAGATGGTTGTGCTTAGTTTCCCAGGAAGGTTAGAAACTGACCAGTTGAGCTCTGCTTGTCCCACAGAGCCCTGAACATAACCTTCAACGTCTCTCAGCTTCTAAGATTCGTTCCGTATGCTACTCATGTTTTCTTGTCTTGATACAGCATTTGGCTTCACTGATTCTGCCCATACCATGGTACCTGTTAATTATACTTTGTAGAAGCAGACTCTGGGGAAGACACTTAGGTCAGAACTGTGACCAAACGACTGAAACATACCTAACACAGTTTGCTTGAGTAAAAGGTCACAGCAGAATTCAGGTGATTCAGGATTAGGTGGGAATGACATGGACAGCATCTTTCAGATGTTAGGACTTATAAAGTATTGGGAAGGCAGTTAAGAGGTATGGGGAAGAAAACCATCTCTCCCTGTAAGTGTTGAATCATCGTAGCACATTTCCTAGAGACTAGTGACACCTTGCAGAGATCCCCAGGCCTGTAAGTCATCCATCAGAAACAGAGCAATGTTTAAAGGAAAGAACAATTTAATGGGATTTTATATGAAAGGGTAGAGGTTACAGAAATGAAATACTTCGAATAGGTGTCAGTAGCACTTCTGCAACAATTTCAATTGAGAGAAAATCTGTTTTATATTTTAAAAGAATTGATGTAGAAGGAGCAACATGCCTGAAAAATCTGTATGCAAGCAGCTAGGTACAAGATGGATCAGAGAAAGAATAGGATAAAACTCTTATTTTCCCTGGCACGTTTGTGGAGCATTTCTCATAAGGAAAGGATGAGGAAAGTACAACTGTTTAGCCTAGAAGAGAAGCCTCATGGGGAATTTCATCAATTCCCTTACGAAGGGAAGGATGTAAGGCAGACAAAGCCACACTGTATTCATTAGTGTCCAGTGGTATGACAAGAGGCAATGGGCACAAACCAAAATATAGAAGGTCCTGTCTGAACATCAGGAAACACTTTTTTACTTTGAACTTGACTGTTTACTAGCAGAAGTTGCCTAGAGATTTCATGGACTCTCTGTCTTTGGCGATATTCAAAACCCAGCTGGACATGGTCCTGGGCAACCAGGTCTAGGTGACCCTGCTTGGCCAGGAAAGCTGGATCAGATGATCTCCAGATGTACTTCCAACCCCAGCCATTCTGTGTGATTCTCTATGTCAGACTCCCTGGCTGGACAGAGATAGTACTCCTGATAGAAAGGTGAAGTAACAGCGTAAGGAAGGTACAGTCCCTGAAGTTGCCTCTGATCTTTTCTTTGGTCAATGTCTAAACTTGGGTACAACCTGCAAGTAACATTTTCATACTTCAAAAAGAGTTCTACAGAAAGGCTCCAGCATGACATTTTTCATCATGGCTTTGAACAATTCATGGTCTTGAACATTTCCCAAATTTCTGACAGTTCTCAGTTGAGATTGGTAAACTAAGGATCCATTGCTTGGATGTCACATCACATTCAGTGGATTCCTCTACACACACACACACACACACACACACACACACACACACAAGTGTGGTTTATGGTAACAGAACACCATATAATCTGTAATTTTTTCTCTTTGTTCCCCTACTTTCCACTTACTTTTTATTTTGGAGATTCTATAATTAATTAACATTTCTAAGTGGATGCGATTGAGTTATATTTTAAAAATATAAATTTGGATAATTTATCCAAAGGCTAGATATGTTGAAGAATATACATACCCATTCCCTCAGACAAAACAAAGGAGAAAATGGGAAAAAAAAACCCAAAATCAAGACATTTAAGTTAACAATTACTGTAATTGAGTACCCAAAAGCAAAAGCTTTAAAACACCCCAAATGGTTATTTTCATTTCAATTATTTTTATTTTTAACATGATCAGAATATTAATTACATAATAACAGTGCAAAAATATTCCTTCATCTTGAGACAGTCTTACCATAAGTTTATTGTGCTCTTTCTGTCCCTCCCAATTACAATTATAACCACAATCAATATGATGACCAAAATATTTGCAGGATGTACTCCCATGATTACCAATAGCAGAAACAGTGTCTACAGAGGAAAGTTAAATCTATTTGAAAAAGGAAAAATATCTAAATGAAATATCCTGACTGTAATTACAGATTATCTCTCCACAGAGCTGTCCAAAAACTTCTTGTATTCTGTTGTATATTCTACTCATTTTATTCTCTTAGATATGGATGCCCCATCCCTGGAAGTGTTCAAGGCGAGGCTGAATTGGACATTTAGCAAACTTATCTAGTGGAAATTATCCCTGCCCATGACAGGGGCTTTGCAATTAGATGATATTTCAGGTCTCTTCTCAAACCACTCTCAGATCCTGCGGTTCTGTGATTATGCATACCTGTTATGTGATCTGACCTGAATGTTCTTCTTCCCAAAATCTATGTCCTCTCAACAGGAAAAATAGAATTACTGAAAATTCAGCAATGTCACATTTTTCCTCATGGCCCACCTCATTAAAAATATTCATGTGCCTAGTTTTTGTAACTGGGTTAATAAAATTTGTTTAATTATGACTGTTTCTGAACATCATCTGTAATCTTACTAAGATTGTAAGACTGAGAAATGGACCACGCCAGGTCTTTAGCCACTGATAACATGAAATTCAAAATTCTATTTTGTGCAAAACTGACAAATTCTTCTTTTATTTACATCAGTACAATCTTGCAATTCTACTCAAATCAGTTCAATTCACCTTAGGTTAACTGAGAGTACATATTTGTCCTAAATAGTACTTCATTCCTATATATGATCAGAGGAGGGACATCAAACACCTCTCTTTAAGTTCCTAGTCTACAATACATTTAGCAAAACACTAACATAAGGACAGAAGGAAAAAAAAATCTAGTCATTTTTAAAGTACCTAGGTGACCTTAATCAAACTCTCAAAACTATGACTCATTTTCCTAAAAATGAAAGGAGGAGAAATCCACAGTTTTGCAGTTATTTTTGAGACAAGTTTAAGAATTGTTTACTGGAGCATAAATAAATTATATGATCTCCTTAAGTTTCTGATAAGATAACCATCAATAACCTCACACTCTGAGGTAGCCACCAGGCAGTGAAAGGTGAGCAATACATTCCATTTATACCTTGTCCTTTTGTGGCCTGTTTTACAAAATATGCTACCTCAGGCTCTCAACAGGAACTGTGGTTACTCAGCAGTGTTGGAAATTAGGCTTATTTCTTAGTGTATCTAAATCTACAGACAAAAATGTTGACTGGAATCATGTAATAGAAGGATACAGCTAATTACAACACTGTAGACTGAAGAGCAATATTTGTTATTTCCTTGGACCCTAAGACAGATGAAGGATGGAAAAAATGAATAAAAGAATGTTTTTCCACTTAACTACTCTATGTTCCATCTATTTCTTGGTCTGTTCTATGGCGAATCAGCATCTTTACAGGCAATCTTTCTTTACCTGGCAGGTGGCCTTAGACAGAGAGTTTGGTCCTCAGTATCTGCACCAATGGCTGTCTTATTTGCACTGCTGTTCTGGAGTTTTCCCTGATTATCCTCTCGAACCGAGTCATGTAACGCATTTCAAAATTCAGTCATCTCAGTTTGATGGCCTTCTTGAAGGTCCACCATTCTTTCATGGAGAGCAGCTTCAAGATCTCATGCATCCCAAGCAAAATATTTACTGGAACTGCTCCAGATATAAGGGGTTTTTTATTACTTCTTGAACAGTGCGCTTAGATACTTTCAAAATTTGCTTTTTACCAGCTTGTATTTTTGCCTAGATTCCGAGATCAAAAGAGTGATTCCAAGTTTAGGTAAACTTTGGTTAGAATTAAAAAGAAAATATATAACACTAGTATAAAGCAAAAAATTACAAGTGTGCCTTTCTTTGCATGCACCATTTTTAAAAAAGAGATATAACCAAATAAATCTTAAAGCTTCTTTTTCTATTTCCTGATCATACAAATCTAATTCTCATATACCTTATGTTCATGCCAACATTCGTGCAAACATTCGTGCAAACATTCGTGCAAACATTCGTGCAAACAAAAGCTTTGAAACATGCCTTGAAGGTAAAGAAACAAATGGTTTAGGATACCAGTGAATGAAAGATCCTAAAGGAAAGGGGAAAAAAAAGAGACTTACATATTATATCACATATATCCTGCAAAAAGAGCAAAAGATCAAGCTTTCATTATAATGACAGGAATGTGGCTCAAGCTGACAGCGTGAGAAGAGGGGAAAATCTCTCATTGAGTGATTTTGAAATTAAAATCAACATTGCAGTTTTCACATGAAAAGCAACATGCAGCTAGAAGGTTGTCAGAACACTGGCAAATAAACTGATCTGAAGAACTGATTTTTCAACACCAAGAGTGACTGAAACAACGAAAATTGTTTGAGGTTAACCTGCTCTTTTAATTCTTTAGATTTTACTGCAGAAATAAAGCCTTTTTTTTCCTTCTTTGTGGTAAATGAAATTTTTAATCAGGTTCCAAATGAATAAATTGATTTTTATGTTCTTTGTCCACTTATTAGAATTAAATATTGACATATTAATTTCAACACACTTATTAAAGTATCAAAATTAAATGTTTCAACCGTCACAATTTTTTTTCTTCTTTTTTTTCCTGCCAAAAGTGTTTGTTGAATTCAGCTTACAACTAATTTCAGCTAAGCCAAATTTTCAAGTTTCCATTTATAATTTATTTTCTAAAAAGCTTTTCCTTGTAAAGGAACTAGTAACTAGTTCCTTTTTTTTCTAGTAACTTTCTGCAGTCCAACACCTTTGTTGGGTATTCAGCAACTTCTACATGTGTAAGTGTACTTTGCTTAGGTATAAAAATTATTGAGAGGGAACTGTAGCCTTTTTTCAAATCCTCTGCAGTTCTCGAATCCCATGGGTTTGGTACCAAGAGCCTATTCCTGAGGGTTACTGTTACAATCTGCTTTTTGGTCAGAGAGAGCAACCACTCCATAGTTGAAGAGCATTCTCCCTTGCTATCATACTCAGGATGGACACCAGTACAAATCCCACGAGAAAAATCTCTAGATGAAGGAAAGATGGTATGATTCACCTTAACATCTTGTCCAATATTGCCCTTCATTCTCTCAGTCATGTTAGGATTTGAAAGCTACACCTTCTGAGGTTCTTCACTTTCTGAACATAGGTGCTAGAAGTTGTGCCACAGAAGAGACATGAAAGCAGTATACAAGGGTATAATAAAGTCAAATACAGTGTCAGCACCGAAGAGTCCTAGGATAGATACTTACCCTTGAATGTTCCAAGCTTTGATCATTTTTGAAAATGATCAACAGGTCATTCTTTCACATACTTTCAAAATGTAGCATAAATTGGAAGAATGCCCTAGACCAGGAGGGGAAGAGTCAACAGACATCAAGGAGCACACATCAATTTCTCTACCAAACAGGGAAGGCAAGCATACTTTTCAAGTCTGTCCCAAGGGTTCTCTTTGCAGACAGATACTTAGATAGCTCAGCACAAAACATATGCGTTCCTGGAATCTAAGGATTTCTTGGAACACATAAATGTGAGGGAAAACTTAATTCACGAAAAAAAGGAAGCAGAAGAAATTCAGCTCTAACTTGGCTTGACCTGCCTAATGTGTATGTTTCCATCTCTCTTGCTTTGATAAAGATTACACTAAGCAAATACCATATTCCTGAAAAGATTCACATACTGGCAAATATTTCAGCTTTCCGTGTGTGTTCATTTTTAGGGGTGAGAGAGATACTGAAGAGACTCAAAATATTTAAAGGAAGAATCCCAGTCTGAGGACTTCTATGAATCTCAAACAAAAATTAAATAGACAACAAGGAGAGAATGGATGTAATAGTTCTCCAAAGGAAACAGAAAGACCAACAGATAATAAAGTAAATGCCATAAATAAAAACAATGGGTGTACACAAACTTGGAAGCAAGCATAACAGAAATATAGTTTAGGTAGTACATACTTATATAAATAAACTTTATAAGGGATGGCTATTGGGCCTGACCTATTTCTTGCAATGAGAATACTTTCACTGTGTTCAATGGCATAGAATTAAGCTGTAGGTTTTCAAATGATTCAGTGTTTATTCTAATAACAGTGAAGAAGAAAGTGGTGTTTTTAATTTAAATGAGCTCAGGTTCTCTCAGATATTTCCTAGGTGAATGTCTCAGGTGGTCAAGCAAGTGCTAATGGCAATGCTAGCATTGCCAAGCACAGCTCGACCCAGGAACTAGAGTAGAAAGATTACCTGCTTGTGCTAGAAGTGTGAGGGGAAAGTAGTTGGAAGGATCATTGTTCTCCTAGTTGGCATGTTTTCCTGCAGAGACCATTCCAAAAATGATTGAAGTAATTGGCACCAGAGGGAAAAGAGAAGGGAGGTTAGATTAGGCACTGAAATCAGCAGAAAAAAATCATTCCATTGGTAGAGAGAGTGGAAGTGTGGCCACTTGCAAGCAATGAGAATGGCTACTGTTGCCAGAGAAACATTCAAGACCAGATGAAATGCCTATTCATTTGAAAAGGTCACTCGAGACTGGTAGTCTTGGGGTTTGCCTTTTCCTAATTCAAAAGGACTGTTTCAGGGGAAGTATCAGAGCAAAAATATGTAGCAATGAATAGCAAGTGGGGAACATTAATGAGACCACATGTAACCACCTTAAACACAGCTCTCTCTTATTTGCAAAAAGGAAGAAAAGTAAATGTAGTGTTAGCTACGACTGTGATGTTGGAGATCTGGCACACGACAATAGAGTAGGAGAGGGAAGTGAGTAGAAGAAGTAGTTTTAAGACCGTATGCTCTGAGAAACAGGAATTTGTGGATAAGAAGGTGAAAGACTGCACGTTGTCCACATGTCTTTGGCACTGGTACATTTTCAGTGTATGTCACCCAAAGTGAATTACGGAAGCTCAGTGAATTTATTTAGCTCTTATTAAGAATAAATGAACTACTCAGGATTTTGAGAAAGGTTTAACTTGTGAAATGCGCTCTCTTTTCTGGAAGAGGGCAAGGGATTACTTTTAAGCTGATGCAAGTTAGATGTGAGTCACACTTAAGTGAATTGATTTTTTTGCCTATAAAACTAAGTAGTCTATCCACAAGACAGTAGAAAAGCTAAGTACTAAACAATTAAGTCATCGATTGTGCAAACAAGTACACAGTTTCTGACTGAAAGGTTTCATGTTGTTAAACATACGTAAAGCTGAATTTCAAGTTCCATGAGAAAGGTGTTTCACATTAGAAAATCCTCAAATGATTGGAGATAAAGCTCTGGAAACCAAGGATAAAGTTGAGAGAAAGAGAGAGAAATAGAAGCCAGTGGAAAATGAAAATGTAAAAATGAAAGAACTTTGGGGGTTTGGAAACAATCGCTAAGATTAATGAAAACTATTTTTCACATCTGTTATCTGTCCACCCATTAATGTCTATGCTTCTGGTTTTTCTGTATGGGTCTGATCTAAAGCTCACTGAAGACATCCTGAAAAATCCCAGACACTCCAATGAGAAAAAGAAAATGACCTTTTGATACCAAACAAGCACTGCCCATAATCATACAAAATGTGTTTGTAACTGTCTTTCACACCTGGAAGAAAGTGTAATTTGCCAAGCTATAACATTTCAGGTATCTATTCAGGTTTTCACAACATTTGTCTTTTTCCTGACTACTGTTCTCTAAAAAGCTGCTTGTTTTGGATGGTTTAGTCCTGTCTTTATGCAGAGCCTGCTATAAACTTGCCATGACATTGTAGAAAATATTAATTAGGAAAAACCCCAAAATGTAAGAATAAGCCCCTGAAAAGTAGGTCCCATGTGTATATCTAGATATTTATTGCAATAAATAAGGCATTTACTTATGTAGTCAAGTGTATGAGAGAGAGGCAAGGGATACAAACACCACGGACTGCATTTGGGTTTGTGAGAAGGGATCTAGTCAAACTGTACAAAGGAGAGAGACTAGCAGGCACCTCCACAGGCAAATGGATTAGTGGTATTTCTAAAAGCAGTTAAGTGTGATCCTAGACACAAGTGTCTACCAGAGACAAGTAACTCTAGTTAACTTTTTTTGCAGATTTCCAGTCCACCAGTGTCTGAGTAAAATCTTAATTATGTGACAAAATAAAATAGAAAAAGTAGAAAAAGAAAGAACACCAAAACCCCTTTATATTAAGATCTCATTTTTTTTTATTCAGTTGTCTATATTTTACATAGGTGTTCATGGTACATACATCTGACATGAGCAGCATGAAAAATGTCAGAAAAAATCAAAGAAATATTCCATTTAAACTTACACAGCTGTGAAATGTACAGTCTAATCTTAAAAATTTTCTCCTCTGTTTTCCTCCGTTGTCTGATAAAGAGATGGGAAGACTGTGAAAAATTTCTACAGTGTCTCAGGCTGCATGGAATTATTTTAAATTCATGCACAAACAGAGACTTTCTCAATCAACTGTATTTCTCTTTTTAAATTTTTTACTGTTCACTTAAAAATGCATATCCTCAACCTTGCTTTCATAATAATTTTATTTGTCATAATGGTTCATGTCTAATTTCCTAAAAAGGTTTGAGTAGTTCTCTGTGATTTTAAAAGAAGCATTTTTACCCACAGAGATTTATGCTTCAAAAACCTAAGTAAGCAATGACCTTGGTAAGTGGAACACTGCTTGGGAACCTCAGTTTTTTTCTTTGAGCTCAGTTAAGAGTGCTTGGAGCAAACTAGAATTACTGACTGAATTTTTCTGTCTCCACAGTCAGTCCAGAGAAAAATCCAATTAGTGATAATTAGTGATGCTTTCATGATATGGGAAGGTGGGTGTAATGTGAGAAAATAAAAGAAAATGCATGTGTAGAGATTATTTATATTTCTTGGAGCAAGTTGTTTCATTGGCTGGAGCAATTCAAATGCAGGTGCTCAAGACAAATTCTGATTCTACAAATTCTACATTCCATATCTCAAGACAGATTTTAGTGAGTAATTGAAGTGAAAAGAGTTCTCTGTGACAATCAGGGTTTTTCAGTATTCTCAAAATGGAAGACGGGGAAAAAAGCAGAAAACTAGCATTTCTGTTCAGACACAAAGGTTTTCGAGTCTCTTCTGCTCCCTTCACTCAAGAGGAGGAAAACTCTTATGGCTGTTTGGCTGTCAGTCACAAATAGTAATACCTTGGCTCATGTATAGGAAAAGCCATTCCAAGTTTAAAAGGCTAAAACGTGTGACCCAGCTCCAGGCCACTGAGATTTTGCCTTGAGCAAACTCCAAATAAGTGTGCCCAAGACACTAGTGACTCAGAGAAATGTTTCTAGGAGTGATACATAACTTGTTAGTCTAGGATCATTTTTCTCGAAAAATCTATGAAGCCAAGATTAGGCAGGTCAAAGGTATATTCAAGGAGGTAAACAGTTTCCAGTAAATCTGCAGAAATTCAGTAGGGAATTGCATATACGTATTTAGTGATCTCAAAAGGTGCACTCTTAGGAAGAAGGAAATACTTTTGTATTCCTGAGCTTATAACTCAATCTGTTGCAGATATCCTTAGAAATCCCATCGCAGCAGCTAGTAGATTGGGTCACTGTAGATGAAATTCACTGTATGTATAAAAAATTCTTTTGGGGAAAACTAAAACCACATTTTTTTCTTTAATACATATTTTATAATTTAGTTTCAAAAAGCATGATGTAAGTAATTATGAGTGAAATAAGCTAAGATTGTTATATCAGAATCTTACTATTAATGTATCTCCTTTATAATAAGTCAATGTCTTTGTGAGGCTTTCTTATTACTGTAGAACTGTCAAAAGAATTCAACTTCTATTTAGGCATCTAGAAGAAGCAATTCTCAAGAGCATGTGTTCAAAAGATCCATTCTTCTCAGTGGGACATGCTGAGAGTTTAATCTCTCAGAATATCTCTCTGGTTCATTGATATGTTTAAATGGAAATTAACTTTTTGGACAATCCATCTTCTCACATTGGTATCAAACCAGGAGTTGCTGAGTTGCTGATTGCTTTTGACAATATGTCTTTTAAACTTTAATAGCAGAGACCAGTCAATGTTATTGCACAAAAATAATAAGTGTAAAGTTTTTAACATGATTTAGACAAGAACTAGGTATTCAAACCTTATTTACATATTTAAAATCCATAAAGAGCATGCTTGTCATGACCTCATTCAACCTGAGATGTCTTATTCATTCTGAAAAAAATATTCCTATCAAATATTGCAGTAAAAACAGTACTAGTTTTTTTCTCCCTAAAATCAAAACAGACCAGTCTTTTCTTTAACTGGATATTGGGTGCTAACACAACTGAAAAAAATACAGAAGGATCGAATTCTCTTAGATAGAATATCTATTTCAGAAGAATACAGTGATTTCTTTCCACCTCATAAATATGGATTACAGGGTTGGAAGTGTTTTTTCATCCATTAAATTTTACTAATTTCAAAAAAATTCTGAATTTCCACACAGGTACATTGTGAAGACTGGGAATCTTTCTCAAAATCAGAATTCCATTCCAAAACAATCAATTTTAATAGTAATAACATATGCCAAAAAGACCAAGCTCAGTTATGCTCTATTTAGTTCAGGAGAAGCACTTGAACCCTTACTTTCCAGTTCCTAGGGGAGGTTTCTAATCAACTGTCTGCAAAAAGTATCACTAAATGATTTACCCTCTTTTTTTTTTTTTCTCTCCCTGCCTCAGCCTTAAAGAATTTAGAAACAAAAGTTTCACAAATTCTTTAGTCAAATCAAGTCTGTGGCTCTGCTTCCCAGAATATAATCAACAAGAGAGAGAGGTATTTGTAGAGCACAGAAGCTTTTTGTTAACTCTGAGTTCAGTGATAGAAGGTGAGATGTTTTTTTCAGTACTTTCTGCCTTTTTGCATTTCTGAACGGAAAATGTTCTTATGTGCTCAAAGACCACAACAATATACAGAATTTTGGGACACTGCTGAAGGCCACTTGGAAAATTGAAAAAGTGCAGAATATAGATGTTTGTCTGTTTAGATGGTTATCTCAGAGACAGTACAACTTGTTCTTTCTATGCTCAGTATCTCCCCATATTGAAAGAAGGTATACCATTAACTTATCAGCAACCATAGAACCTGAGGCTATTAAACTGTTCTATTTCTGTAAGGCTCCTCGAATATACCATCTCAATCTATAATACTATCAATATTTTAAAATGTCATCAAAAACACTTAAAAGTTTACTTTGTCAATAGCACATGAATAAATGTTTTTTCTCTGGCTTAATGATTAAAAGCTTTCTGGATTTGTATTTATATTTTTAATACCATTAATATTTTATGGATAATTGATTTTACCGGACATTGTGTTTGAAATTGCTTCTTCTAGTACTGAATGAGGTTGGCCTCTTCTATCAGACATTCACAAGTCAATAAGGTCATAATAACCCACTGACAGCAAAAAGCATGAGCATTTACAAGGAGCGGTAAACAAGAAAGTCAATGGCTTCTACCTCTGAGTTCCAGGAATCTTCTACTACATTTTGGATACAACATTCCTGTGAATTAGTCTTCCTAGCCTCAACTTATTGTGTATGTAAAAAACAGCTTTAAAACTGTTTAATATCATTTTCTCTTTTTTGTTTTGTCACAACATGCACCTAAATCTCATATAAGGAAATTATTGTGCAAATATAGTTTCAAAGAGAAGAATTCAGAGTTTCAAAGCTGTTTTGGTAAGAAAGGGCCCAAGAAGATCCAAGTGAGATTTTATTAAGCAATAAGGTAAGTTAGAAATATAATTCCCAATGAAATTGTGCATTTAGTGAGCTGGAAAATTATTAATTTAGACATCTAAAATCCAAGCACACAGAGCAAGTATGGTGACTAATCAAGAACGTGTTGAGTCACCACCCTTGGAGGTACTTAAAAATGTGAGGATGTGGTGCTTAGGGACATAGTTTAGTGGTAGACTTGACAGTGCTGGATTATGATTGGACATAGATTATTTAAAGGTCTTTTCCAGCCTACAAGATATTATGATACTACAATCTCTCAGGCAATCACTTTTAAAATTGACTACCATATGGTGTTACAAGATGAAGATATTCTCCTAGTAAATACAGAATTAGGTTTGACTCCACTCTGGATTTTAGGTAATAGAGATAGATTTCCCCCCTGTATAGAGTACCCTAACTCATAGGTCATTGGCAGAAATGACTGCCTCCTTTGCCTCTTCATTGCAATGGAAACTTCTTTGGTCAGTACAGATTGTTTTGTAGCGAGCACACTGCTACCCACACACCTCAGCCGCAGTCAGCATGACAGCTATGTCACATTCCTTCTGAATGATGCTGGAAACTAGGAGGAAATCAGGCACCAAGCTGCCCATGCTCTTCTGTAGTCTTGTAATTAGGCCTCTGAGGAAGTCTCAGATCAAAGGGAGTAAATTATATAAATTCAGTCATCTCTGGTATGATAAAGCCCATCAAGCTTTCTGAACTTAAATCTAAGCCATCTAAATTCGTCTTAAATACTACGTTAAAGGCCCAAGTGGCATTTACACTCTCAAGTATATACTCACCCATATTGCCCAATTTCAGAAGCAGTTCATGTATGTAACAAATGAAGTCATAGACCCATGAGATACAGAAACTTAATTAGGGAATTTGCATGGAGGGAATAACAGGCTGCCAAAGTATGAAGAAAGAGACAGAGATGAAATCAGGTTCACTTCAATCTTCAAACTTTGGCACTTATGTCCTTTGTCACCTTTTTTTTCTGCTTAAATATAGATGTTCTGCTTTCAAAATGTCAAGAAACTTCCTAAACTTTATCATATGCTTTTCCCTTTTTATCTGATGCAAATTAATATTTATGAAATATCCAGGCTTGAGATTTGTCTTACATTATGACTTTGTATGCAAATGCTCTACATGTATATGCCGTTATAAAGGATTGGGATTGAGACAAGAAAAGACATTCACATGCTGTCCAATTTAAGAAGTCCCTTGGTAACCATCTGGGACAAATTTGATTTTCATTTCATATTTAAAATGATAAGAACAGTAATAAAAATTACAAGAACAGTAATACACTAAGGATAACATAGCAAATGAAAATTTCTAGTTATTTATGATAATCTTGTCATTCCTTCCTGCAGAGAAAAGGTCTCTCTTTATATATATGCCCTAGACAATAAAAGATTCAAATTTTCAAAAAGAGTACTGTATACAATTGCTGAAGTTTCAAAATCAAGTACCAGTACAGCTGTGTGTGTTTATTATGAAGCCTTCAAAGCCTTCAAATTCTGCAAAACATGGGTCTTCTGAAAAAGTGCTTAAAGGTGGCACCTTGAGTAATGCAGCATGGAAGAAGTTCACATCATGTTTTCTTCTATACAACTATGAAGGCAAAAGGACAGTTTTTCAGACTCATTTAAACCCCCACACTTTTTTCAGAACATTTTCCTCTCAACTTTTCAGAACTTACTAGAAACCAAATAGATACAAGAAAAACCAAAGTTACCAGGTTAAAAGGGAAGATACATTTAAGTAAATATAGCTAACTATATGACTAGCTAATGCTGCCAGATGAATTTAGTCCTTGCGTTGTGGAAGAAATATTGTCTTTCTGATTCTCTAAGTATTTCACAGGTCTCCAATCAAAAAAGATGTGAACAATTTTGACACTGATGAATGGTTGAGGAGCTGTGATAAAATTCATGTAGGTGTAGCCTTACGCTGTATGTTAAAAAAAAAAAATCACACAGACTTTCCTATTTCAAAAAATTTTGGAAGATTTTTCTGTATTTCACTAAGTTCAAATATACCCTACCAGGAAAGACATAATGCCACCTATACTTAGTCTAGATTTCTGTGCATGCTGATGTTAGGTGCAGCTGTATACCTTCAAATGGAATGTTACAGACTCCTTGTTGCTCTTCCCTAGCTTAGCACTTAATTTGCAAGAAATAATTATCTTGGAAAACTTTTCTCCTATTTGAATTTTGTCACAATTTTCCAAATGATGAAAAACTTATACTAAAGGCACTAACACCTAAAGGTTATCCGACAAGTACATAAGTACTTGCATAACTACTTACATAAGCACACAAGTCTCTTTTCCTTATAAAAATAAGCTAAACAGATAAATATATACTTGTTAGTATAGACGTAAAAACATATTGGTCAGTTTACAAACCACAGTGTGAATTATGTATGAGGCAGGAAACTAGAAAGACAGTGCAGCCTAACGTTTGTATTGGTATTAAAGGGCTCTATTCAGTTCTGCCAGCATCAATGGACTTTTGGCCATTCCCACCAGAAAATCTAATCTACTGACAGCTAATGGAAAGTCTTTCTCCAAAGTGGTAGGGACTAGTGTATTTAGGGAAGCTCTATTTCCCATGCTGCACGTACTATGAGATAAGTAGACAGCTCTGATATGTTTGTGGCAGCACACATTCTTCTCTGCAAGAGGTTTGCTTTCCTCTAACTGTATAATATTATTTCCTTTTATCCCCCAGTAGTGATGGCTAAAAGCTGAAATGCTAGCAATAATTGTGGCTGGGAATAGTAGTGAACAATAGTCAAAGGCTATTTTTACAATACCTGGAGATTCAAAATAGTCAAAGATAAGGAATTATTTTTTTCTGCTTTGCAGTTATCAAATAATTACTTTATGGAAAAAATTTAAAGTGATATAATCTTTTTATGTAGCTGTTAGGTAGAAAGACCAGTGTCATCCCTGAAACAGGCAGGAAGGCTCTGCTGAAGAGAAGTGTAGCAGTGCAGAATAGATTCAAAAAGCAAATGTGAAATTAACGAAACTGATCTGAGATTTACACATGTACATCTTAACTTTCAGATCGCACTTAAAAACAAAACAATATATGTTTTGAGTGAGTTCCAGCATTCTCTTTTCTATAAGCAATTATTTTAAAAGTGCAATATTAATGAACCTAGAGTATTACAGCACTCACAGACTGTACCTGTACTGCAGGTTTTATAAAAAATGTATGCCATTAACATTTCCCCTTTGCTGAAGCACTCAGGATTTTGGTACTAAATGTTTTGATTCTGCTGTAACATGTATGCATAGAGCTGCTAAACTTGGCCTTCAAAATCTGTGTAAGGTCTTTAGTGAAAACTAATTCACAGAATCAGAGAATGGTTTATATTGAAAAAGACCTTGAAGACCATCAAGTCCAACCATTAACCCCACACTGCCAAGTCCACCACTAAACCTAAGCATCCCTATGTGCCACATCTACGCATCTTTTAAATACCTCCAGGACTGGTGACTCTACCACTTCCCTGGCAGCCTCTGCCAAGGCTTGACAACTCTTATGGTGAAATAATTTTTCCTAACATTCAATCAAAAACTCCAGTGGGGACTCTGGGGGCTCGTTCCTCTTGTCCTGTTCCTTGGTGTTCAGGAGAAGAGGCTGAACTCCACCTGGCTACAATCTCCTCCCAGGTAGTTGTAGAGGCCAATAATGTTCCCTCAGAACCTCCTTTTCTCCAGGCTGAACAACCCCAGGTCTCTCAGCTGCTTCTCATCAGACTTGTGCTCCAGAACCTTTACCACCTCCATTGTCCTTCTCTGGACACACTACAGCACCTCAGTGTCTTTCGTATAATAAAGGGCCCAAAAATGAACATGAGATTTTGTCTGTGGCCTCACCAGTGCTGACTACAGGGGACAATCACTTCTCTAGACCTGCTGGCCCCAGTATTTTCCAATACAAGCCAAGGATGCCATTGGCCTTCTTGGGCACCAGGGCACGCTGGTTCATGTTTAACCACTGTCAACCAGAATCCCCAGGTCCTTTTCCTATTGGCAGCTTTCCAGCCACTCTACACCCAGCCTGTAGTGTCACATGGGGCTGTTGTGACCCAAGTACAGGACCTGGTATTTGGCCTTGTTGAACCACCTACAACTGGCCTCGATGCATTGATCCAGCATGTCCGGATCCCTTCCTACCCTCCAGGAGATCAACACTTTAAAACCAAACCGGCCTCACCTGCAAACTGACTGAGAGTGCACTTGATGCCCTTGTCCAAATCGTCCATAAAATATCAAATAGGACAGGCCCCAATACTGAGTCCTGGGAAGCCCACTACTCATTCACCACCAGCTGGATGTAACTCCATTCACCACGACTCTCTGGACCCGGGCATCCAGACAGTGCATGTGTCCAAGTCATAAGCAGCCAGTTTCTCCAGAAT
Organism: Machaerirhynchus nigripectus; assembly: GCA_013397975.1. Classification (NCBI taxonomy): domain Eukaryota; kingdom Metazoa; phylum Chordata; class Aves; order Passeriformes; family Dicruridae; genus Machaerirhynchus; species Machaerirhynchus nigripectus. The sequence goes on along the minus strand of VZRQ01009435.1, from coordinate 363,938 downwards.
GCTGTGGGAAATTGTGTCAATAGCTTTACTAAAGCATCCTTCTTTCCCTCATCCACTGAGTGGTCCACCTTGCAGGCCAGGCAAGTCAGGCAGGACTTGTCTTTCACAAACCTGTGGCGGCTGAGCCTGATCTCCTGGTTGTCCTGTATGTGCCACATGATGGTACTCAAGATACTCTGTAATCATCCCCAACACCAAAGTTGGGCTGATAGACCCTAGTTCCCTAGATCCTCCTTTCAGCCCTTCTTGTAGATGGGTGTTACATTTGCCAACTTCCAGTCAACTGGAACACCCCTGTTTAGACAAGACTGCCAAAAAATGACGGAATAGATTTGGTGAGCAGTTCCACCAGTTCTCTCAGCACCCTTGGGTGGATCTGATCCAGCCCCATAGATTTGTGTGGGTCTAAATGGTGTAGCAGGTCACCGACCATTCCCTCCCGGATTATGGGGACTTTATTGCTCATCCCTGTGTTACAGCTCAGGGAGGTGGTACCTAAAGAAAATTGATCTTACTTTTAAAGACTGACGTAAGGAAGACATTAAATACCTCAGCCTTTTCCTCATCCTTTGTCACTATGTTTCCCCTCACATCCAATCAAGGGTGGAGGTTCTCCTTAGCACGCCATTTGTTGCTCATGTATTTATAGGAACACTTTTATTGTCTTTTACAGCAGTAGTCAGGTTAAGTTCTATCTGGGCTTTGGTCCTTCTAATTTTCTCCCTGCATAACTTCATGACATCGAGGTAGTCCTCCTGAGTTTCCTGCCCCTTCTTTCAAAGGGCATAAACTCTTATTTTCCTCCTGAGGTCCAGCCAAAGCTTCCTGTTTAGCTAGGCCAGTCTCCCTCCCTGATGTTTCATCTTTTGGTATGAGGGAACAGCCTGCTCCTGCATCTTTAAGATTTCCTTCTTGAACAATGTTGATTCTTCCTGGACTCCTTTGCTCATCAGGACTGCCCCGAAAGGGACTCTGCCAACCAGTCTTCTAAACAGCCCTGTCCCAGGGAAGGAATGGTGCAATTCCAGTAGTCTGTCTCTCTCTCCTCCACTCTCCATGATAATCTTCAACCTCCCAGAGCCTAAGGGCTTCTTTTATGTGTGTGGGAGGCTTGGCCACCATTGTCCCTGTCCCTGTCCAGGTCCAGTCAGCTGCTGTCATGTGAGCTGCAGGCTCCTGGCAGCTCCCTCAGCTGTCCTGAGGTTCTCCCAGTTTGGGAAAGCCCCCACTGCACCCTGCTAGAGCACTCTGCTGTTGATCATCCTGGCACAAGGGTCACCCTCCTCAGCAACTGATTATCCTTGCCAAAATTAACTTGGTGTTCAAAAATTTCAATTATGTAAGTATTAGTCTTGTTCTTGATATCATTCACTCGCTTGGGAGATGAGACATATTTTTGTAACACTATCTTTTCTTTCTTCTCCTGTAGAAGTTCAGATAAAACCTTCCTAGAAATAGTTTCTGATATCGTCAAAATTTAAAAAAAGAAAAAAGAAAAAAATTCAACTCAACATCCATACATATCGTTGATAACTTAAAATGCCAAATAACTAATAGCCACTGTTCCAGAGCTTATTACTTATACAGAGCTAATTAAAACTAAACTCGGGCTGATGAATATGCCTGATTTGTCACAGCAGTACTAGGTTGGTAGAGAAACCAATGACACTGGCTGGTAGTTTTACTTATGAGACTGTCTCTGATTCCTAATGGGCAAGCTGTAAGTGACTTCTGATCAAAATTTATTGTATAAAATAGCCTTACCTCAAAGCTATTAGCAATATTCCCTACCATAAAGTGCAGGAGGATCTTGTGAAATGTCTTGTTTCTTCAGTGTTGGTTGGAGTCTGTTGATGAGAAGTCACTCACAGATGTTAGAGCCCGGACTCTACCCCGTACTGTCAGGAATACTTCTCCCAAAACCTACTTTTAGGCTCCTGGTTCATCACGTTCTTAATATCTTTACATAATAAGAATACATCATCAGTACTTGTCACTTAATCTACAAGAAATTAATTTGTTTACAACCTTCCTTGCTGCCTCTCAGGTTTGTAGCAAGTCAGCTTCTCTTTCCTGAGCACTGCTTGCTTAAATCTAGATAAAGTTAACAGAAGAAGAAATGGCAAAGGTCAGTTTACAAATCTATAAACGTCATGATCTGCTAAGCAATAACTACACCTAGACAACTGGAGAAAGGTCTTACATGTAGCAGGCTACTCTCCTAATCTGCTAATTAGGGTAATTAGGCCCCAGGTAATTCTGCCTGTCATCTCCCAAGAGGAAACCTTTGTAATAAGAAACCTGTAAGGGATCCTGCAGGAAATTATGCACCGATGGGACTTGCTTTTCAGAAAACCCTTTTCAAAAAATGAAGTCACATCAAATAAGACATGCTTCTGCAGCTCCGTCAGCCAAAACCATACTTCTGATGCTACACTGAGAACTACTGTCTGTCTTCTTGCTGCCAGTAATATTTTAAAATGTGATGGAAAAGCTATCACAGTCGCTGTTTTGCAGATAAGAATAGATGAGAGGGAGCTTGCTCCTCTATTATTCTTCTTATCTGATCCAGGAATTGTGTTGGCATATTTAAAAGGATAGAAAAGATTTCTCTGAACAGAAGCTAATTAATTTTTCCAACAGGAAAACAATTTTTTCTGTTCTTCTCTATGTATTTTTGGGTTTAATATTTTTTTAAAAAACTTTTTTTTTCCCATTTGTTTGCAAAGTTCCTTTTTGTTTGCTTTTAAAGTTTTCAGCTTTAGGAGTTTCCCAACTTTCTCTCCAGAGGAAAGATAAGCATTATAATATTTTTATTCCTGAGAGTTTGCACAAAACTTCTCTGCTCTAGGAATAATTAGGGTCTGTGTTCAGCTCAGTTCACAACATAGGGGCTACATCAGTTTTATAGGCAGAAAAATGCTAGTCCAATTAATCCTGTAAAAACAAATGTGTAAACTGTGCAATGAGCCACTAGGGTATTATGCAGGAAAAAGTAAACGCCACAGGAACTTTACTAGCACAAAGTTAGTTGCCAAAGGACTCTATGCTCTGTTAGATTTGACAGCAGCTGAACAGGATCTTGTGAATGAATGTGACTGAGTGTCAGAATAAGGCACCTAAAGAAGAGCCAGTGTCTCACTGTAAACTGGGACCAAACTCTTTGCTTGCTGTTTGATTACAGGTTTTGAGCTTCCTGGTAAAAGTTTCCATTATTGGGTCCTCTTCCTTTCAGATCTGAAAGAGCCAAAACCAAATGCTGACAGAGCTTACACCATGCAAGGGTTGAGGAGAAGAGGGAAGGAAGGGTTCCTTCTAGAACCATAGTGGTGATGGGCCTTTCTGCTGCTAATTACATGAAGGAGAGTCTTTTCAGTTCTGCTTTAGTACTAATATCATCTGTGTTTGCCCATTCTAGAAAAGGAGAGTGATGCTACCAGAGAAATACGCTTTTTTTTTCAGGAGAGACTTTTCTGGGAAAAACTTCATCTATTGTTGCATTATGAGCCCTCATGATTCTTCAGCTTGTGTTTTCAAAGGAGACAGCAGTTTATTAATGAGCAGTCACAATGGCACTGGGGTGAGCTCCTCCATGTCAGGAAAGCATAGCTGGTCACATGCTGAGCAGATCATTTGAATGTTTTTTTAACTTTCTGTAACTCAGATCTACTCAGTCAAAGAAAATCCATGTTTGAACTTTCATACTATTTTAACAGTATAAAATATTTATTTCTCTATTTAGTATAAGGTTTTCAGCTCTAAAAAAGAGTCTAAATTGAATCCATCTGATTCCTTGTGTGCCTGTGCATGTGAGAGTGATAGTGAGTAAGAGCCCAAATAATTTTAACTTGGGGTTTCATTTTTAATGCACTCATTTGAGGAGAAAAAAAAAGTGTCTTTACACCACATATTGCAGATAGTACTGGCAAAACAGATTCTGTGGGAAAAAAAGTTCTTAAATGTTCATGAAGTTTTATCATTTTCATTTTTGAAAAACATAAAGACCAAATTCAACTTGCTACCTGAACAGTCATTCTTGTGCTTGTCCATGATGGGCCAGGATTTTTACCCATATTTCTGCTGCTATGGCTATATAGCTAAGTGAAATATTGCCCTGAAAAGGCACCAGGGCTTAAATGCGCACAACTAATTACCAGACTGATGCCCAGTGCCTGGACCACTTGCTTGTCCCCACAGCAGTACTTACAAACCACTCCTCAGAGTTGGTCGGAGACAGGCACCACTCCCAATGGGACAGCCCTGCATGCAGCTATCGTGTTCAGAATCTGAGAGTTTAAAAGTATTAAAGAGGCTGGAAAACCCTTTTTGGCACCACTGCATTAGTATGTGTAGGGGCTGAGATTCCAGGTGTCCATTGTGGCAGTTCCTTCCTTTTTGCCTCCTGAGAATTTCTTTTATGTCAAACACTAAAAAGATGCAATCATTAAACACTAAAAGAGAGAGAAGACAAACCCCAACATGTTACTGGACAAGAAGGGAAATATACGATATGTAATCCTGAGACATATAAGAAGTGCAAAGAGATTGATTTCTGATCCAGGGCTACAATACTTATTGTGGAAGGGGTTCTTTGGAGCCTTTATTTACATACTACTGGGGGTAATATGTTAAAGAAAATAACATCACCTCTTTTTCTGTATCTCAAAAGTTTACAGGTTTCAAGACATATTTTCCTCATAGATTCCCTGGTGAAATATATAGCTGCAATTGCACCTTTAAAAGTACATTAATGTCTAAATCCTAAATAAAATAACGCTTCTAAAGTTACCAACAGTGGTCTCAAATGGCAGTAAGGCATCATGCTTAGGCAACAGAAAAGAGTTTCAATTAAAAGATTCATTTCACCCAAATCTATTTGTTTGCAAATTGTGGTTACATAGTCACGTTAATTTAAGACAGTGCTTTTCTGCAACTTTAAAATGAGCAGTTATGGCTCCCAGAAATGCTTGTACTGGTGCTAAGTTCTTGCAATCACTGTGGAAGCCAAATCAGGGAATACAACTGCATGAAACCCAACTTAAAAAAAAAAACAACCCATATCCAGTTTTATAACCAATCATTTACCAGCTGTCACTCCTACAGTAACAAAAATATGGAACTAAGGAGACACAGTGGAGCAAGGTGGGTCCACACTTTTGACAACAACCTAAATTTATGTTCATTTAAAATGACTGCATAATCAAGTCTTTTTATAAAGCAGTCATCAAGATTCCCTCTGCAATCAAGGGTAAATAGAAGGCAGTTCCAGAGGGTGATTCACCCCCTTTATTTTAGGAGAGAATGAATCACCCTCTGGAGTTGCCTTTCTCCACTGATTATGGATGGTCAAAACCTGATTCAGACTTCTTACTTTTTGATAACTAGAATGAGCATATCCTATCCTTGTTAGCCATGAAAATGGACAGCAGGGGATATTTAAAGGATGGATTAAAAAAAAGGCTTATGAGTATCTTATTTACTGTTTGTTACCAATATTTGCAGAAGTAAATGTTTAAATTGAAAAGTGATTTTTTTTTTGTATGATACTGATTTGGAACTGGATTGCAAAAAATGAGTGCAAAATGTTTCTCCCAAAGGCATGCTGTATTTTAGTTTATTGTGTAAATTATATACTGAAGAACATAAAAATTTTGCTAAATTTTATACCTAAGGATTGGGAATGCATCAGAAAAAACGACAAATATGTTTTATAGCAAATGAGAAAACAGTCTCTAAAACAGAAAAAAATAGTTTTATTTCAGACTACATAGGTTGAGGTTATATGGCTTGCATAATTTGCCCAGGATTTAATGTATTATGTCACAAAATGCTAATCACTACTATCAATCATAAGGTCAATCACAGACCTCATTAAAAATGACAAACATGGGATTCACAATTCATTTAAGCAAGGTGGAGAAGAAATTAAAAATGTTTTGTTTGGGAGCAGCTGAGGCAGTGCAGCCTAATACCTCCTTAGACTCTTAACCCATGCCAGGTTGTACAGGCAAGGACGGTGCTGAACACAATTCTGCATGTGTATCTTTTGCTTGGAGGGCAGGACAGCTGTGAGCTTTATTGCATTGGACCTGGTCTCCACTGGGACTCAAAGTTACATCTGTACCTGTAAAAAAAACTGGTCAGTCACTGCTTTTTGATGCAGATGATATCCACTCAGTAAGCTCTCTAATCAGTATCCAAACTACCAGCTAGGAATGGTGTTGTTCCCTACCATTCCACAGCTAGGCACAAGGTGCCATCTGCTTAAAATGCAATTTGGCCTAAGCCAGAACTATGCCAGAGACTGTGCTAACTCTGCAACGTTACGTACAACAGCTCATGCCCATACCCCGAGCCCTCAGAATACCACTAAGTTAGCAACTCATTTACTAATACAAGCTTAGGAATCATGTACCTTCCAGTATGAACACCTTCTGTTGACTGCCCCGTTTATGTTCACTGTGCCTCTTGATCATATCTTTCCTGGGTTGTCATGCCCAGAAGTTGCAGCATGGAAACCAGTCACTCTTTTCTGCACAGCTCCACTTAGTTTGTAGTTGGCCAGCACAGGCCATTGTTCATTCTTAGTACATGAGACTTCCACATGTGTGAGTGTTAGCTCTGTCAGAGACAGAAAAGCAATCAGAAAACCAGGAGACAATTAGAAGGGGGCAAAAGCAACCTTGTGATATTCAGGGACAGTGAACACTTGGGAGCATGGGCTAAGATGGAAGGAAGAGGTGACTGTGCTGTGGCAAAGAAACACATTTTACTTTGCCCCCAAAGTTTGGAGAGAAAGAGCAATAATGTGCCTTCCAGAATGGAAATGACCCCCACAAAATACGTGACTCTTGTCACCCTTTTTCTCTGCTCTTGGGCACAAACCAGGAAGGGCAAGTATTTCCCAGTTGCTGATGTAACTCCATGTATGTAAGTGTTTGAGAGCAGTTTTGACCAACAGCTAGTCACAGATTTCTGAACTATATTTATATATGGTTTCTTTTTTTTTTGAGAGACTCAAATACAATAGGGCCTAGCTTGTTAGTATGGCATAAACCCCCCACCACTGTTATGGCTGCTGCATTGAAACTGGAGCCTAGCTGAGAACAGTAAAATTGTAAATATTCACTCAGAGATGGTTCAAATGACCAAAACTATTCACAAATAGGTGTAATTTTTGTGAAATTGCTTGATTTGTCCATGAAATATAAACAGGGACATAAAGTGGCTTGAAGCATAGCTTTTCCTCTTCTGGAAACAAGTGCATTATAGTATACTATTTTTCCATATTCAAAAAGCATTTGAAGAGTATTTAAAGATAAAACTGATTCAGGTCCCCACACAGTTTTGCATTTTTATAGAAAGTAGCAAACGATGATTATTATAAAGTACATAAACCACAAAACAGCTCACTTAGTAATTTTCACAGAGAACTACTGGACCCTATACTTCACCAGTACTTCATCTATACTTCACCAATACTTCATCAGTTGAAGAAGTTTTTAATAATTGTCAGTTGGCACTTTCCCAGTAGGGTTTCTTTTCTCCCTCTAGATTTAAAAAGTACAATAGTCTTCTTAATATATGACTTTTATTCAACTAATTGAAATCTTTCTTATTGAGCAGGTAGTGGTAACTAATAGTAAACACTCCCATTTTTCTTGCAGACAAACCCAAGAAAACAAAACAGTGACATTTTCCTTAATTACTGGTATACTAGGGTAGGGTTTAATGCTAAATTACATTTATGGATTAATGCTGTGTAATCTGAATATCCTGATGGAAATGACTTCAGAAAACAGACAGGCTGAAAGCAAAGTTTAGGGAAGTGATATTGCCTAGGGACTACCTTGGGCTTTCGAAACATGCTCCACGAGCACTAAAATGCAGTTTATAAAGGGACTGTAGGTTTCAGTTTACTTGCATTACTCTAAAATTTTATCAGTATATGATGGTAACTGCAATAAACCCAGATAAGATACTTCAAAGAACACTCCACACTCATCTTTTTAAGTAGGCTCAACAATCCAACTGCATACTATGATCCATTATGGCAGTACAAGTCACACAATTTTCCTCCAGACAACGTCATGCAGGTTAGATCATGCAGCCCAGTACACAGCACAAAGTCCCAAGCCTCTGGTCCAGCTAAAAGAAACTCTGCAGTCATAATGCAGAGGTTTAAAGAAGTTCCTTGAATGCATACTTTAAAAGATGCATTGAGCAGAAGATGAACTTCCTTTTCAGAATGCACCTCATATGGCATGACATTGTATTAATCTTTGCATTACCTTCCAGGACCAACTGTGACAAGTCTCAAAACATATCTGTATCATGAAAGATGTCGTTTTATTTCCATTAAGTTGAATTAATCCACCTGCTCTTTCCTGCTGAGATTTATAGAAGGTAGTATATGGGAAAAACTCCAGCTACTTTAGACCTGCAGAGTGGAATAGAATGGATTTTGCTGTTACAGAAAGACTGCAAAACAGAAAGTATCCTGAAATATATTATAGTGTAAAAGAGCTGGACTCGTTTTAGAATGCAAAATCTATTTTGGATTTCCTATACTCAGTATCTTGGATGTCTATCCTACTTAACATTAGTTTGCAGAACTTGGTTTGGACAGGGATTTACATTTCAAGGAATATGAAGTCTTAAGAGCAAAAAAAGTAGTTTTAAGAGCTGTGTTTCCATCTCACTTCTTTATAACAGTAGCACTGCAGATGAGGAATAGAAACATGTTATGAAAAGCTGCTACAGTGGTTACACAGTAAATGGGAACTTTTTGACCTTGAAATTTGCTTTCTAAAAACAAAACAAAAAAAAAGAAATAAAAACAACTTAGCCAGAAAAATGCATTTCTATTCTGAATGTTTTTCAAACTGTAGATGTTCATACTCTGTGTTTCTCCCAGACGAATGTTGGAACTAATTGCATCATAAATCCCTTACAGATTATTCCACAAGATCTTAGAGTGTGGTTCAAATGAAATTATTATTAATACAAATACTTTTTTCTCTGCTACTCTGTTTACAACACCTGTATCCATATACTGCCTTCTAAGTGTACATGATGGCTGTCAGTCATCTGCAGGTCAATTTCAAAAATATTAGTAAATTTGTATGTATTCTGTATTCTACAAAGTTTTGACTTCCTGGATCATTTTACTTACGGTGTCTAAACGTGTCATTCTATGTATTGTGTTAGTATGCTCAGTATCCTTCTTTTGTTCCTTCATTTTTATTTTCATATGACTTACTTTATTTGACCTCAGCTTATGATTTCACTTTATCTTTCATGCCTAATTTTCCTGTCCTTATGGGCAGCTGCTAGGCTGGCTTTATATTTTGAAGGACAATTTTTTTTTGGCATAGTTTTCATAACCTGCTAATTTAATTTAATTTTCAATATTATATTGTGTTTACATGGTAAGGTTTAAGTAGTAGAGGGGCTGTCACACTCGTTTCTGTGAGAAGATGCCGCCATATCTGAGAAAGGTTGTTCAGGCAGCTCTAGGACAGACCTGCTGCTGGTCAAACCCGAGACATCAGTAACAACAGTAGCACCTTTGTGATAATATATTTAAGAAGGAGAAAAAAAAGTTGCAACAGCAGCCAGAAAAGAGGAGTGAGAATAGGTGACAGAAATAACCGACATCAAGGTCATTGAGGAAGGAAAGGGAGGAGGTGCTCCAGGCACCAGAGCAGTTTCCCCTGCAGCCCGTGGTGAAGACCACAGTGAGGCATCTTTCCCCTTGCAGCTCATGGAGGTCCATAGTGGATCAGATATCCATCTGCAGCCCATGGAGGACCCCATGTTGGAGCAGGTGGATGCCTGAAGGAGGCTGTGACCCCATGGGAAGCCCATAGTGGAGCAGGCTTCTGGCAGGACATGTGGCCCCACGGAGAGAGAAGCCCATGCTGGAGCAGCTTTGATGGCAGGACTTGTGGCCCCATGGGTGACCCATGCTGGAGCAGTGTGTTCCTGAAGGACTGTACCCCACAGAAGGGAACCATGCTGGAACAGAGGAAGAATGTGAGGAAGAAGTAGTGGCAAAGAGAATATGTGATGAACTGACTGCAATCCCAGTTCCTCATACCACTCAGGTGCAGGAGGTAGAGAAACTGGGGGTGAAGCTGAGCCTGGAAAGACAGAATGAATGAGGGGAATGTGATTTGTAGATTTGTTCTTATTTCTCCTTAACTTGTTCTGTTCATTTGCTAATAAAATATTTTCCATAAGCTGAGTCCTTTTTGCCTGTGATGGTAATTGCTGAGTGATCATCTGTCCTTACCTTGACCCAAAAGCTTTTCACTGTGTTTTTCTCACTTCATCCTGTTGAGGGGGTGAAGTTATGGAGAAAGTTGGTAGGCACCTTGTGGCTAGCCAAGGTCAACCTACCCAAACAGTATTTCTTCATTTTTTTTAAGTAGCAATCAGGAGCCCCTCTCAGCTGAATGCCTTCCTAGATACTGTATGTTTTCTATTTTCAAGATTCAAATTTTCATGTAGCTGGAGGCTCACAGAATGCATAATGTTTTATGAATGAAAGTATATATATAGAGAGAGACATGATTAAGAAATATTCTGGTAATAAAGAGACTCTCAGAATGGTTGAGGTTGGAAAGACCTATCTAGTTGGAATTCCCTGCTTCAGCAGGGCTCCCAAGGACCATGTGCAAACAGCTTTTAAATACCTCTAAGGATATCTCCAACCTCCCAGAACAAATCCATTTAATTTAAAATGTAAGCAATTTCTAGAACATATATTTGAACAGAGAGGACTGATAAACAGTAAAATCAGGCCAACTTTATCTTCATTATCTGCAAAGCAGAAGGTTACTGTTTTATGGCAATCCCATATCTAGACTGCTAACTCACATGAACACTTCCAACACTTTCATTGACTTCAGAGCAGAAATCACTGATACTGAAGAAGTACACAGATTTCCAAAATACCTCCCCTTTCCCAGTGTCATGACTTCTTTCAAGGGTGGTTTGTCTACCAAGGAGGGCAACAATGACAACCTCTTAAATTTTTTCTTCCCCTCCTATTTTCCTAATGTGCTTTGATTAAGACAAGAGTGCAGTGGTGTAAGGGCTCCTCACGGATTTAATGTCATTTAGCAGAACACAAAATGCAACTCCCTTGAATGACAGCACAATTCCATTACTGTAAAAGCTACTTGAGACATGTTGTTGTGGACTGGGAGAGTGCTAGGGTGGGACAATACATGTTTTATAATTCTTCATTAGGAAAATCCTTTACACATAGTATGAGATATATATCTCATAGAATAAATGAAATGAGGTCTGTAGCCACTGTGTTTGCCTTTCATAGTGTAAAATACACCATGTAGAATTGGTGAGAACTGTATTCACAGATCTGATCTGTTTTCAGATATTGACTACTCAATGATAAAATACATGAATTGGAGAAATATGAGCAATGCACACCCAGACTTGGCACAGTAGAATATGCTTGTGTGTGGATTTTCTTCTTTTCAGTTCTAGATAAGGCCTGTTTTGAGCTAAATAGGACTTTAAACAAACTTGATTCAGTATACTTTTTTTTAAATCTAAAAATTGCATTTCATCTTCCTGAGGTTTCTAATTTGTGAAAGTTTTTTTGGAATCAAAACCAGAAACCAATGAATTTCACTGAAACAAAAGTTTTGAAAGAATGTGCTTACTGTTTTAATTGAAATAGCATATTTTAAACGTCACTGAATTTAAGCATTCCACCCCTCACTCTTTATTCTGCAGTAATTCATTCTATTGGAACATCCCATCTGTTTTACTACATTTACTATTTTTTTACTAGTTATGCTAGTTTATTCACGTTTTTCACATTATACGGATAGCAAATGGGAGGGCAAAGGGATCTATTGCATTCCCTGCATATGTCCTCTTCACCCCTGTCTGTGTTTCCCTAGAAATGACAGCTTACACGACAGGATTGCCTAGCACGGCAAATGCTTAGTGATATTGGGTTTTTTATCTCTAGCCTCTTGGTTAGAGCATCTTTTAAAAATATTTTCATTATTGTTTTTTTTTACACTGTTTATCACCAGAATAATTGATGTCTGCACAGCATCCCTGCAGGATGCTAGAGTGGTATCACAGTTTTGCAGACTGGAACTGCGGACAATGAAGAGAATAAGAAAAGTAAAAATTCTTATAAAGCATGTGATTTCTACAGAAATTCAGCTCTGATATTCAACTGAAATTGTTCTACTACTACTATTTGTGTTAATTTTTTCAGCAAGAATAAATGCCAGAAGTCTGACAGAAGATCAGTGGCATGATTAAAAACAACCTGCAAGTCCTCTTAGTCAGTGCCTTCCCCATATGGTTTCTCTTTGAAGTCTACTTTTTACAATAACAACTGGTTTTATAGTTCTATTTGTTGCTTTTGTAAGCCCCAGTTAAGTCACCAGTGTTGGATGCTTGTTTTTATTTTATCTGTTTCTAATATGTATTTATGGCATAGCACTCCTTGCTACTTGTCATAATTAAAGCTGTACACTAAAATGACACAAGGAAAAATTACATGCCCTAGATCACATCATATACATAATGCTAAAACCTCTTCATCCAAAATGGGCAACCCTATCCACCATTACCATATGAAACAAGTTCCAGGCCTTGTACCCTGGACTGTGTCATTATTCATACAAAACAGAAGAGGTTGAAGCAGCAGGACCCACACCAGGGCACAGGCTCTAGGGTGGCAAAGGCACTCTTGAGGGAGATCTGAATTCAGAATGTTGCTCCAAACTCAGAAAACCAGAGATCTGACTGTAGGTCTTTGCCTTATCAGCAGGATATCCTCCTTTTGGACTACTTGCTGTAATGAGATATCTTTATGTATGTAAGTCCCCATATATTTATTGCATGAGACTGTGACAGGAATGCTCTAGGAACACTTGCCACATCTCAATCGAAGACAAGATGGTTAAGGAATAATGAATGCACTGCTCAGGGATGCTCTATAGCTCAGTCTCCAAGCAGTTTGGCCTTTAGAAACTTATTCCAAAAAAATGCCAAAACAAATACAGATGGGTATTCAAAAAGGATTTAAGAAAATTATGTGCTTGAGTAGCAAAATTGTCAGTGAGAAGTCTAGTGGTCTCTTACAGTATTAAGCCTTCAAATTCTCTATGGTATGAAATAGGAGTCCTATTGGTTGTAACACACCATAGAGAATTTGAAGGCTTAATACTGTAAGAGACCACTAGACTTCTCACTGACAATTTTGCTACTTGAAGAAGAATATTCTTGAATAAGAGTGATATTGTCTAGCAATACTGTCAGAAAATATTTGCTAAAGACTCTGTACTACTATGGGTCCAAAACTGAGAAGTACACTCAATGGACATCTAAATACAAAAACCAGCAAAGCAGGTAATGACAAAAGTTCCGTTTGATCACTGTTTAACTCTATTTTCTGTCATATTTTTTAGGTTGAACTTTTTAAGATTTTTTGAGAGGACAGAAGGGTTAAATATACTGAGTAAAAGGACAAAAAATATCCTAATATAAGTAAATTATACAGTTATCTAGGATAAAATTCAGCATGTGTGTATAGAAAATGTTCAGTAGTAACATCTTCACATAGTGTGATGCGACACCACTGTTGTGAACAAAGGTACATTCAGAAGTAACAAAAATTGAGTATGCTTTACAGTGGGTTATCCATATTGATCAGATATACCTCTTAGGGGGCAAAAAACCCAAGAGAAATAAAAAAAAAAACCCGTGTTCTTCTAAAGGACACAAATTTGTTGGACTAGGGACATTAATATGTGGTCTACATTTTAGTTTCTAGGATGTTGTTCATAATATGTGGTTTTCTTCTATGTAACCTGTAAATAAAACAAACATTTTCTTTGATTTATAAGTAAGGTGCCTGTATTATTACAATAAAAGCAAGGAGGTATGGTTGTGAGAGCCAATGCTCAAATATATTACCACAAAGTGGAATAAAAAAGACGAGATAATACAAACAGAATAAGAGCTTTTAGTTATTTAAAACAATTTCACTTACATTAATGCTGTGTAAATATTAAGAGGCCCAAAAGGGAAAAAAATACAGTCTTTCTTTGAAATATGAAAAAAAGTTATGATTTGGAATCTTCTATTTAAATTTCTTTGACTTGGCAATTTTTTTTGGTTTTTTTTGTTTAGAATAGGAAGGTTTGTGACCCATAGGCATACGCTTTAGCACATTCCTTTGAAAAAAACCAATAAAAACCCCCTTACTATTCTAAAATGAATGATATTAATATCAAAATTTATTTAATATCAAATTATTATAGCTTACTAGTGGCTCATATGCTGTATGTAGCTACACACAGAGAAATTCTGAACTGTGACAAACATATACTATGCTGACAAGGTAGATCATTACCACTTTACAAACAAGAGATTTGATTCCAATTTAGTACTGCACTTGAACAAAGAGTAAGCATGAATAAAAGCATTTTCGGGGATATTGATACTATATCCACAGTAGGGAAAATGCCATGGTCAACCATGATTTTATCTGGACTGCGTAACAAGTTTCTTCAAAGGACACCAGCAACGTGTGGAAGAAGTGTGGAATAGAGGAGGCTGCATAAGAGGGATGTGCACATTTTATAACTTTAAACATTAAAATATATTACCTTTAGCATTACATTTAAAATCTAAGCATTTTAAAAACAGTTTTTACCCAGAACATAGTTAGTGTGCTCATTTGTACCTCATGCAGGTACAAATCCTGGGAAATGCTGCTGCTCCCACTGCCGTCAACAAACTGGCTTGTGCAAGGGCATGAAGCAAATCACCATCAGAATTTGCATCATTATTGCAAGGTCAAGATCATGGTCCTTTCCTTGGATGTGACAGCTTTTCAAACTCTTTACATGCTAACCACTTATGAAATTATGAAGAGCTAGATAGACTGCATTCATTAAGAAGGATTAGTTTTCTCTTCTTTGACTCTCACTCTGTGGAGACAAGCACATGGATGAAACTGTAGTCTTTTAAGCAATATATCTTTGTTAAAGACAGTTATTTCAAAAAGGTAGAACCATCAAATTAATTTAAAACACTGAATAATAATTTGATTTAAGATTTCTCTTCATCCATGGAAATCAGACCTAATATAATGGTGTTAAAATTAAGACTCTGCATCAGTGATTCAGTCTGTAAAAATACATCCCCAGAATAGACATCTAAAAAAATTATATGAAAATGGAGAAATCTGACCACTGTGTTAACCTCTGATCTGTTGCTGTGGCTTAACCTCAGTTGGCAAAGTGGCCACTCACTTTCCCCACCAGTGGAATCAGGGAGAGACTCAAAAATGTAAAAGTTAGAAAATACAGGCTGAGATAAAGACAGTTTAATAGGTAAAGTAAAAGGCACACACTCAAGCAAAGCAAAACAAGGAATTTATTCATCACTTCCCATGTCAGGCAGGTGTTCGGCCATCTCCAGGAAAGCAGGGCCCCATCATGAGCAATGGTAATTTGGGAAGACAAAATGTTATCACTCTAAATGTGACCCACTTCCTTCTTCTCCCCAGATTTATACGATAAGCACAATGCCATATGATATGTGATATGTGTTGGGTCATTTGGGATCAGCTGTCCTGGCTGTGTCCCCTCCCAACTCCTTGTGCACCCCATCCTCCTTAGTGGTGGGGTGGGGTGAGGAGCAGAAGAGGCCTTGGCTCTGTGTGAGAAAAGCTCAGCCATAACAAAAACCTACCTGACTTATCAGCACTGTTTTCATCAGAAATCTAAGACACAGGCCAATATTAGTAACTGTGAAGAAAATTAATTCTATGCCAGTCTAAAAATTAGCATATGTTCCTAATCCAAACTAGGAATTTTTGGTGTCATGTAGAATTTGGAGGGTGATATATTTTTTGCAACATTGCAGTTCTGAGATACTACAATGAAGAAACTATTATTTTGGGATAAGAGTAATATTACTATCATCCCAGGAAGCAGTATAGCACTAGCAAAATATTCTTTACTTTATATGATCTTCATTCACACCGTGGCCTCAGAACTTTTTTCAGCCACTGAGGATGAGAGCTGGAGGACAACAGATGAGAGGAAGTTATTAGTATGTGCATGTATTTGTTAGTGTGCATGACACAAATAGAAATTAGGTATTCCTTTTTTTATCATATAAATAGAATAACCTGCAATTAAAATTATGGCTAAAACATGTTTTAAAATAATCTATGAAGTACTGGCACATTCATTTTTATAAATTATTAATATTAAGGGCTCAGCTTATTTGCTTGCACATGGTTATATAGAACGACTTAGGATATCTGGGCTACTGGATATCCAGGCTACTGGTTATCCAGTTGGAGATGACAGATACAGTTCAAGACTTTGGGAAGACCTTTCTATCTGGACTTGCATTTGAGTAAACAAGCGTTATACCTGAAGGTATTCCAAATGACGCTAGATACCCTACACGTGAACAAGTGCCAAGCCTCTACTGAACCACTCTATTCCTCACTGGCTGTATTAACTGGAGACCTGGTCTCATTTCAGACAGTGCAGGTTGTCCCACTTGACCTCAGCAGAATATCAGTAAGTCAGAATAACTCTTATAACATCTGTGCCATATCTGGAAGCTCCATTTGTTTGTTTATATACTCTACAATATCTTAATGGACAGTATCTCAAATGGACAGTAGGTAGCTGTACTTTGAAAACTGCATCCCCTCTCTAGCATTTGGTTGGCTCAACAGCTCTCCAAGAACCATTGGGGATATTGACTATATCCCCATGGCCTAACAGATCTTTGTACACTCATCACACACTTAAATACTCACGTAAATGCACCTACATTTAGCTATTTTAAATTTAACATTAATTCCAGCATAGCAGTTACATCAGTTCGCTTCCAAAAGTCCCAGACTGAAGTATGTAATCCACATACATATTGCAAGCCTTAAGAACACTTCAGAGTAACATGAGATGGGTGTGATATCCCATAAACCCCCAAAATATCACCAGTAACCTTCATTCTTCTAGTACCTCATTTTTTCTTTATCTGATCTTCAACAGATAGAAACTACACAGGGACTATCTGCCTCCCTACAAATAAATGAATATCAAAATATTTTCATCATTGCTTTCCAACACTTACTAGCGCTCCTCTGACAAAGGGAAAATGGAGTTCAGTGCTTTACATATGTGCCTTTCAGTGCCTGTCTGCATCAGAGTCTTTCAGTCTAAAAATGTGAGCCTGGTGACTCACCTGGTCCACCTGAGTGCCACAAAAAGAGGATATTCATTTCTCCCCTAATGAATCCACTGTTAAGGCTAGCATGTTTGCAGATACCTCTTCCTGCTGTTTGCAGGACAACACACATACCTGCTGCTATGAAGAGAGCCAGTAGTAATGGCACAGGAGGACAGCACTCAAAAAATCCTGAGAGACTGGCACATCGCAGGGAGGAGCTGTAAAGGCCAATGTGAGTTTGAGAGCAAGAAGTCTTCTTGTACAGGGGACCAAGTCAAAAGATGGAGTACTCGTCACTATATGACATACACTTTATCCTGGGAAGATTAAAAAAACTCATTATCTTTTTCCAGTAGATTTTTTATCTTAGAATAAAGCCAATCTATAAGCAAAAGCAGATCTTAGAACAAGCATCCCCCAAATAGTACCCCCTGACATTAATTCCACCCAGCATTCCAGAAGTCACAGAAAATACTGCAAAAAGTGTCTGTCTCCTGCCTCATTCTGAAATACCACACCAAAATAGAAAAGGTGAAATCTAAGAAGGTTTTTCTGCATTTAATAGAGGACCCCAATATAGCTCTCCCTCTCAGACCATAAATGACTCTGAAAAATGCAGAAATCAGTCAAAAAGAAACACCCTTCCAATTTGATCTCTAAGTCAAACTACTGGATTGTCTGAACAAGAATTTAGGCACTTCTCCTAGACAGAATTGTCCATAGAGATCTAGCATCAAAGGATTTTCCTTTCTGAACCCCAGACCTGTTACAGAGCCTAATTTGGAGATGACCCAACTCAGTTTTTTTTCCTCAGACAAATACATGTATTGAACACACTGAATCAATCATCTGCAGATCCTTTGAACTACAGCTATTCAGGGAAGAACAGAGGATGCTCCCAGACTCTCTGAAGAACCAAGAGCACTTCTGAAGATTTTATCATTTCTCTTTCCTTGGAAGCATTTGTTTGGAAGAATGGCTACTAACAGACCAGAGCTTCTCTCTTCAGAATTACTGCAACTTATGCTTATGGTGAATATAAGGGTTCTTTGGACCTGGGATTTGCAACATTGAAATGGACTCTTGAAAATAACTTGTCTGGCATTTTTAAAGAGAATAGTCTCTCAGGGGAGAGAGAGAGAGGTCAAATCATGACCAGCTGCCTGCAGAATTAATTCCCAGACATGGAGCCCTTTTCTCTAGCCTTTTCAGCTCTCTTTCAGTTCACAGATGCATATCTCCTCTGTGCTTGTCTAAAAAGTTTATGAAAGCAGCTTAAGCCTAGCAACATGAACAGGGCAAAAGAAGAAAGCAAATATATTTGCTATGAACTTTCTACAGGTTCTGAGAGCTGTGCTCTGATGAGGTTCACAAGTCAGTGTCTGATCAGTAGGACAATACTTGCTCAAACTGCACTACAGGAATGAGAAGAGCAGGTGGTCAAAGAAAGATGACAGCATGGGCAGCAGATTTGTGCAGCTTGGGAATACTTTGAATCCCAATACACACCCTTTCAGTTTGAGGATTTTGTAACTATATGTTCTTCCATAGTAGCTGCCAGCAATCTTAAGAGCTTTTCAGAAAAGTGGTGATGACCAGAACAAATTTTATGACTGCCGAGATAAAAACATGAGAAGTATAGAAGTATGATGAAACAGGTTAAAAATTGTGGGTAGGTGTGAGTAGTAGCTGTAAAGGACAATGGGACATAGAAAGTGTATTGAAGATGTAAGGTTGTCTGAGGAGTCACCTTGAGGCTCACATGCAGATTTTTATTTGGGTTAATAGTCCCAGACTCAATTTTTAGCAGCACTGTTAGAGCACAGACTCCATGATGAAGGAAGGGGGATAAAACATCTGAAAGGCAATGTGACAGAGTGGAGGATGATCCAGGAAAAGGGTACAGCCATTTTAGTCATAACAGTCCCTGCAGATGTTTCTTAATTGGCCACTAAAGGGAGACTCAGATTCTGAGAACGAGAGCCAGGCCTGTGATCTTTCTGTGATGCAGGAAGAATTCCTTTCAGCAATGACTTCACTGGGGTAGTATCCCAGAGGACTGGCAGAACACAGCACATTGCATGTGCCAAAGCTCTGAGACTACATGGTCTTTTTATATATTTGTAGCTTTGTAGATTTTTAATATATGGTTGCATAGTTGTTAGCATTTCTCACACTTCAGAACAATAGTTACCCTTTCTCACATATTATGCCACACTGTTGAAATTCTGTTTGGTCTTACTCGCAAGGAAAAGAACCTCTAACAAGGACATCCTGTTTTGCACCAGCACTCAGGCCAAAATAGTAAGACACTTCATAGACATAACAAAATATAAGGCTAAGTACCCTTGGAGGGGCTCCAATGGGGCAGATGTGAGGGTGGGTTACCAGGGCAACAATTCTCCTATTGGATGTACTTGCTAGATATACTAATTAGTTAAACTTATAAAAACTGTGCAAATTCAATGCTGTGCATGTACAGAGGTATAATATATGCACCTGAAAGCTTTCATTAAAAGATACTTAATGTTATCAATTTTAATACTGTTTGGAAAGTTTTTCTTCTGATTTTAGGCAATACAACCTCACCTAATTTCCAGGGGTGGGGAGAATGGGAGGTTTTTTCCTAGACAGAGTGAAGGAGTATCATCCAGGTCATGTAGTGTAATGTTCAGGTATTGTTGAGGGGGTCTTGAGATTAGAAATTACAGGTAAATTCACCTTTTTCTTGTACACTCTGTCATTAATATTGCTGCTGCTATAGTTTGTTGCATTATTTCATTGCTGTTTTCAGTAAATTTTTCTTAACTCATTACCTTTACCTTTTGTGCTTCCAATTCTCCCAGCCCAGCCCCCCACCAGGGGAAGGGGCAAGAGAGAATGAGCAAGTGGCACATTGTTTGGAGTGGTGTCAGTGGGAACACTAAATTGGAGAATACTATTCCCAAACCATGACAGTTTCGACCTGAATCTTCCTCATTTGATGGTAACGTCTGTAGAGGCAGGATTCCATACATAACTGAATGTATGTAAACCTGTAAACCTTTCCTGTATCTTCTTCAATATTCATGTAAAGTGATGCATTTAGTTCACTAGGAATGTGGATGGGAAAATTTTGTAACACACCTTGAGGTAGCACACAAAGAACTGGGCAGAGTTCCACCACCTTACATTCAACAGGCAGGCTGCAAAGATGCAGCATGAGACAATTCCTTAGTCACAACTGCAACAGCATCAGCCCCCTCATTCCAAGTCATCACTGCAGCATTTCCCACCTTATCTACAAGGGAATTTTTCCTCCTTTGTACGGAGTTGTTGCCCATCTAGCATTCCAGCTTCCAGTCAGTATAACCTGGTTCTGCAGCCACCTGGCTCTTGCCTGCTAAAGCAGGTCATTCTTCAGTCCCAAGCTATTATTGCTCATCAGTTACCATCTGAATGCCCTTCCTAGGAGTGCTTAGAAACTCCAGTCACAGATCAGAGTCACCCTGCGCTGAAGCAGATGAACACAGAAGTGGTCAGCCTGTACTGAAATGCCTGCAGCATGGCTTCCTGTGCATTATTAACATGACCAAATATATTTCTTCGTGTCTGTTTAAACTATGAAAACACAGCATCTCTAGCTAATAAATGTAGATAACAAAAAACCCAAAAACCAGTACTCTATTTAGCATGCACTTTGTCAACAGAATGAAGGCTTCCAGGTGCTAAGGTATATTTCAATTACAATAGTAACTGTACCTGCACATAACATTGTATTTTCCCTGTTGTTTGTCAGGTGCTCAAGCACTTAGATCTAGAAAAGTAGATGAAGAAAGAATGCAAAATAAATATTAACTTGGCTTTGTTATTAATTTCTTCCAGTCTTAAGATTTTTGCTCTGTTGATTTTTTTTTGCTAACTTCTAACTAATTAGATTGTTCTTCCACAAATATCCAGAAGAAAAATTCAAAAATTATGCAAGATATTTGAAATAGAAAGATTTGAATGCCTAGTTAATCAAGATACTATAGTGGTAGCCTATTATTTAGTGATCTACCGTTAACTATTGGCATGACAGAGCTGAGTTATGCTTCACCAACACTCTCTGCAGCCTGGGGCAGATACAAGAGAATTCAAAAAGCAGAATAGGAGGTACCCCCTTACCATAACAAGGTGCTAAGAACTCAGTGGGTATATTACTCAAGTGTTTCTCTGACTGTGCATGCAATCTTGCAGCAGATTTCTGCTGAAGTGCTTCCATTATGGAATCTGCAACAGAATTCTCAGGTTTTAATAACTTTAGGGAGGAGGAAAGTGAGGGAGGGGCACATACTGAAGCATCTGAATATGGAGTAGACAAAGAGAGTTGGGGTCAGAAAAAGATTTCATCTTCTTTTTAAAAATACAAGGTGAAAAACTGAGAGGCTTAATACCTGACACCATGAAGAAAACAGCCATCAGAAGGCTGCTGTGTTGGATGGGACAGGAACAAATAGATGATAGCAGAGGACTGGTCAGAAAGAAAAAATTTTTATATCTCTTCAGGAATAAGAGACATATCCATTTACCTCTTCCAAATGGTCCAAAAGAAGCCCATTTTTCTTCTTCCTAAAGAAGCCCTACTTCTTAATCAGAATTTTTAATTTATACCTAAATTAGCATTTCTAGATGATCCTGTTATAGAGAAGAAGCTGCTAACTTCAGCAATAACTGCAGCCTTACTGATTATTACCTGTTTTAGATAGCTAGAGGAAGGACACCTGACCTTCTGACTAGGTAGAAACTAAGTTTTCACTGGACAACACATAAATTACAAGAGACATGTCTCTACCTTAAGTTTCAATAAAAGTATGCTGTCAAATAGACTTTTTTGCACTTTTCATGCCAGGAAAAGAAAGAAAAAGCTTACTGGCAGTGAACTACAGCCAAAATATGCAGCTTTAGTATCTCTTGTGATTTTGCTGAGCTCCAGACAACACCTACATAAGTGAGTTGGCTTGCTTCAGAACAAGTTACATCAATCAGCAGTTTCCTCATTACATTAGAGACCCTTAGGATTACACACAAGTTAAATGCCTTTATGCTCCATTCACGAAATTCCTTCCAAGAGTATCTTACAGGCATAAGTAATTTAAATGCAGGAGCACACTTTGTGTAGAACAATCTACTAGACAAAACACCATTGCTGCTACTGTAGCTACTATTTGTATCTTGAAGCTGTCCAACAAGTAGCAAGGCAGACTCTTACTGAGGGGAATAATGTTCAAAATACACCTTTTAATAGGATCTGAATTGCCATGAAGGTGAAAAATGCAGCTGAAACACAAAGAAAAGCAGTGTGGGGTGATGTAATCCTCAAATCTGAGTAGTGTATATTATTCTCCTACCTAGATGCCCTTTCAGAAGGCTGGATGGACAAGTAGTTAACAATGGAGCCTCTCTGCAGTGTTTCTTAGCCTTTTCTTGCTCTCTTCCTTTCAGCTCACTGGCTTTGTACAACAGGGCACTTACCGTTGTACAAAGGAGGTCTGATTTCTTTCAGCTGCCCTCTGGTGTGCCAGATAAAGGACCAAACTTTCCCCAAGCTGCCACATGGCTGTAAAGGCTAGAACTTAACTCCTCTGGAAGGAGCTCCTTTGCCCAGGCCTCTCCAAAATCCTTCTGCTAATCCTTCAGGATCATATATATGTCACTTACTGGAGCTTGGCATAAACACTGTAACTCTTAACAAAAGAGAGGACCCCTCTGTGCAGTACACAGCAGGCAGCTTGCTAGACTATAGAAGAAAAAGTTACGCTAATACAACAAGTAACTTTATTATCAGTATTCTACCTGTACGTGGTCGTTAGGGAGATTGTTTTCAAAGTCAAGAAATCTACAAGAAGCTGCTTCTTTTTTTTTTTTCTTCATTTTTCCCTGTAATCGAATTTAAACTGTAGAAATACAGTAGCATGCCAGAGGCAGGCTTTTATGACAGCAATTATTTATTGGATATTTAAATGTATCTGATCAGTCTCAATACAGTGCATTTGTGGTGAGCTTCATTTCTCATAGCTGTACATCCTCACTAAGGCCTATAAACTCCAGTGCTGAGAAAGGATATAGCTTGATCTGTGATACACCCTTTGCACAGCTGTGTAAGGGGCAGCCAGAACTGCTGTATGTCCCAAAGCAGGTGCAGGAAAATACATGCAGAATAACCACCCAGCACTTCTTGCACCTGCTAGCAAAGAGATGATTGTAACTGTACTATTTACAGGGTAGTGCTTTAATCTTTGAACATATGGAGAAAACAAAAAGTAATCTAGTCTCAAGCAGGGATAATAGAGGCTAGATCTGACTCTGCAAAGAAAGGTCACAAGCTCTTGACCACACGCCAATGCTAAGAAAATGCCGTGCTTACATTGCTACCTAAGACTGGATACTGATATGATGTGGATTAGAGAGAGGTTTTTCTCCAGCTGCTGCACCAGTGCAGACCCTCAACAATACTAATGGCAAACTTCCAATATACCTACTGTACTATTTAGGCTCTAGCAGTTGAAAACATAAACCCATTGAAAAGACACAAGCCCTCATAAAAGACACCTTCCCTTATTCCGGATACTGACAAATATCAGAACCTTTAAAGCAGTAATTTCTCATCTTTGAATATTCATAAGGTTTTAAAGAAATATGAAATGTCCTCACAAAATAAGGCACTCATTTTGAGTATTCCATAACCTTTGTTTTCTAAGTATGTTGCAAACTTTATTTCATTTAACAAAGCAAACATATGACATCTTATACTTCCAGGCACTTTTCCTTGCCATGTTTGTACACTGTGATTCAAACAAGAATGCATATACTCACATACTTGGTGTGTTACTTGCAGGCTACCTCTGTGAGTTATTCCCTTTGTAATTACAGCCTTCAACTAAATGACACAGAGAAGATGAATTAGGCCACATTTTCCAAGCACTACATGCAACAATGCACAAGCCTATTTAAAAAACAGGCCTATAAAGACTTGCAGTTCATTAAAGAAATTCTGTTACTTCACAATCTTCCCATCCATCACTCTGAACTTTGTCCTTTTCCTTGTGACTTTGCAAAAATCATTTGCTACTGCCATGAACCAGGGCTACATGCAGGTACACAAGGGGCTCACAGTGTTACAGCTTCATCTCTGCCAGTGAGTGTGGAACAGACACAGCACTGGGGTAAGGAGGGAGAGAGAGAATGGAAGGTAGCAGAAAGCACCACTTTCTAGGTTTCCTTAGGTTAAAAGTTGGTAGAAAGACAGCTACTGAAATGAAGCTTGAATAAGAGTCATCCCTGTAAGCTTTTGTAAGGCCCCAAAAAACTCACTCAGTCAGACTATTAAAAAGGGCTTATAGTTGTTCATGTGCTCTGAGTTTCTCACAGGAGAAGTACAGACAAGATATTCTCAAGAGGTCAAAACAACAAAAATACTGGCAACTTTGGAGTATCAGAGAACTTTGGCAAAAGGTTACAGCAGCATTCAATCAACATTAAACACTTCACAAAGCATTAAATTAGAAACTCCAAGCCCATCTGAGTTTAAGTTTCTCAAAACTCTAGGAAAAGGGATTTAAAAGAAGAAAGAGAGAAAAATAGAAGACATAGGAAAGAACAAACATAGTTACCAATTCCTGGTTCCAGTGGTGTTCAGCTGATAGAAGGCCAAGAGGGAGAGGGTCAGAATATATGGTTGGCTCATGTTCTGCTTTAAATACCTTGCTGGGCCCTTCCCCAGGTGGGACTTGCAGTCATCTGCCCACTCTGGGGCTAGATTGTGGCTCCAGAGGCAGGTGTGGATCACTGACTTCATGTGCCAGGGATTGGCAGCCACCGTAAGGCTGGGATACAGTCTGGGGGGAGGGGTGGGGTGTAAGGGTTCATCGCCTCACCAGAGCGAGACCTGACCTGCCCCTTGCCCCACACACCCACACCCAACCCTGAAATGTTTCGAGCCAGTAATCCTTCCAGGCTCTTACAGCTTTACATATTTAACTTCTCAAAAAATAGGTTATCTTTTTTAATTCCACAAGTTCTACAGTGGATGTGTTTGCTGAATCTTTGTCCTTTTGACTCTCTGGGAGATGATAGACTAGTGACGCTCATTTCGCCACCTGCCTCTCATGGAAAATCTGTCACCCTGTGCGATTGCTGAGAAGGCTTATAAACACTGCTATAGACCTGAACTTCTGTAAAGCTGGAAGGACTGGAAGAGAAAACTTGAGATTTCTTCACTTTGATTACATAAGGCATTACATGAACACCTACTAAGGTTATTTACAAGTACTCACAGAAATAGCTTGGAGTTCATTCCCAACCCCAGGGCCTACCACTGGTTTCAGAACTGCTGCTGAAAACCTATGCGGCCACAGTGAATTCTTCCCAGCGTCTAAAATCAATCAGCTTTTCATTCACCCTACCAGTGTACCACAATTGCACTAACACAAACAGGCAGACTGTAGCCCCCAAAAAAGCCTCTTTTGCCTCATTACAGAGTTGCAGCAGGGAGGTGTAGCTTATCTACCTGAGATTTCCTGCTGATCTCTGGTCCAGCTGTCCCCAGTATAAGGGTTAGTGAGGGTAGAGACATGGCTATTTTCACACAAGACTAGAGACTCTTTTCCAGAAGATGTCTGAGAAGCAGATCTTACGTGTCAGGTTTGTTTCTATACTGCACAGCACAATGCAATGGAGAAATGAATGTGCTGGGTACAAACTAAGAAGCAGAAAAGCTACAGTGGCTCAGTACTATACTTGAACTATTTTACTGAAAAAGCACATTAGTCCACAGATATTAGATTAATTCCACCTGGGAACACAATAACTGCTTTGGTTTTTATTCTTAAGAAATTCAGAAGACTTTTGGCACAAGAAAGTAAAAAAGAATAGACAGGAAGCATGACTAAATTTCTTAGTGTGATTTAAAATATATATTTTAAAAACTAAAAATATGAAGTGTTCAAAGAACACATGACAAAGATAAACTTTACAACTAAAGCTGCAAATTCAGAAAAATTAAGAAATTCTGGTGTTACCTTAAGCTATCCTCTTCTATATTAATTACTATTTCACAAACTGTGGTTTTAATAAAGTGTTTTTCAGTCCTCTGAAACAAATAATGCTTAGTGGTGGTTATTCAGCATTATATTTTCTCTTAATTTTTTGTTTTACAGCCCACACTCTATTTGCTACTCATGAGTCAAGCTCTTTTCTTAAGACAAGCCTATTTTCCTCTTTGTCTTTTCAAGTGCACGTAACCTTTAAAGTTTGCGAGAGGGAATTATGGTAGGAATTATGTTCCAATATCTGCCATGTGAGTTTTGAGGCTATCAACATTTCAGCAACTGTGAAGACAAAGAGGCATTAATGGTTGAACATTTAACTAATATTAAGTATTTAATCTCAGAAATTCATAGTTACTGAGCTTTAGGACTAATTTTGGTTTAGATTAATTCTTCTGACTTAGTGAGGAACTCTGTCCCTCAGCATCAGGGATTGAGTACAGTTGTCCTAGAAAAACAAATTTGCCTTAACTGAGGCCTAACTTCTTGTTTTTTCTCTTATCGTTTGTCTAATTCACAAACTACCATATTCCAATATTTCATCTTCTGAGGAAGGGATCCTAGAGAAAACAATCATCTTTCCTTGAATGACCTTGAACCATATCAAAGCAAATCTGCTCAGCATGCTATATTATGCACGGACCTTGCAGAAGAAATCACTAGTAATCAAGGCAAGACTGCCATGTCAATTAAACATAACGAGAGACTCTCAAGCACCTCAATCTTGACATCTCCTAAAATTTGAGCAGTTGATATTGCAACCAAAATAAAGATCTTTTAAGATTTTTGTATGTGTCACATCCTATGTGTGATCATATATCAACTTTTCATCAGCACAGTAAGAATTATTAAATCTACTGCAGAGACAGTTTTTCCAATTCAGGGAATTACAACAGACTTCTTATGCTATCACTAGAAAATAAGGAGATATTTACTGTTCTGATACCAGAGGAACAGTGAGACTTGACTATTGCAACCTTCATACTGTGACAATAGAATATTTCCTTGCCAGCAAGAGCTTCCTTTCAATTTTCTTAGGGCGTAAGACATTTTGTTTCACTGTGCCTCTGATACTCCTCATCACTTGTTCAGTTTGGCCTCCTGTTCCCATTCTCCTCTTCTAACTATTTTAAATTTCCTTTCCTTCACAAAGCATGTCTTCCTTGGTCTTATTTTCACCTGCTGTTCTTTTCTTTGTTTTTCCTTTTTTTTTGTATTTCCACACACATCACTCATTGTCTCTGATTCCTATTCCAATCTTTCCACTCCAACTTTTCAATCAATCTCTCTCTAACTTCACATCAGCAAATCAAGAGCCACTTCTCTATTCTTTTGGACACCCCTCCGTCCACCTCAGTTGCCAGTCCCAGCTTCCTTTCTTACTCCCTCAATCTAAAATACCTACCCCTGTCTACCCTCTTAAAGTCCTACTCATGTTCCTCTGAATTTTATCCAGGCAGGATCCTCCTAAATCAAACAGCCCTACAGGTTGGCTGCAGTGTAAGGGAAAGGGTGTCCTTATTCTCACTTACACTTATTGTTTCTGCTCCTGCCTGCAGCAGCCCACAGCTGCATTTGCATTGAAAAACCTAAAATATCAAGAATGAAACATGCTCAGATAATTGAACCTATGAGATACAGATTTGAAAAACTGGTAAAACTGTACTGAGCAAGGATGAACTGTCTTTTTCTGGAGTACCTGTATGACTACCTTTCTAGATAACAAAAGGCTACTGCTTGACATGGCCATCTCTTCACTCTTACATTTTCTAACCAGATCCTTTTTCTAAGTCATGGTGGAAATGGAGGAAAACTGGAGTTTTCCAAAGAAAAGCATTAGTTAAACCTTAGTTAGGATTTGGTAGATGTGAGCGTATGAAGCCTGATGCTCTTCTGAGATGGAGCTGTGGACTTGTTTATAGAGAAGAAAGTGCAATATGGACTCAGTTTTAACAGGACCAATTAAACTGAAATCTATTGACTTAATGTTGATGATTAAACCTTTTTTCAAACATGAAGGATATAGATGAAGAGTCTATAATATTGAAAGCTTATGAAATATTTCAACTTAATTCCAATTTAACAAGATTTCACTTTGGTAATTCACTGTTGTTTTTTGAGTATTGGTAGTGGGAGGAGGAGTTTGGTTTTTTGGGTTTGTTGGGGTTTTTGTCCACTCTGCATATGCATTGCATCTTTATATTTTTCTAAGCTAATTGAAGAGTTGCCCTTTACAGTCACTAGAGAGAAATGAGCCCTTTTTTAGGTGCAATTAATCTAATATATATTGGATTTAAGCTTCTAGATGAAAGGTACTGTGTTTGTTTTCCTCTGTGCTGTACAGAAGCAATTTAGCCTGTTTCTCTTCAAGATGCAAAAGATCCCCATCTTTTGTAGTTTTTAACAAATTCTCTTATTCATGTCTGTGTACATTTCCCACAGTCCACTCTGTGTGACTGAGTCAGGGTCGTATGTGTATGTAACTCTGGAAACTGTTTGTGTCCCCTTTGCCTGGATAAAGCCAGAGGAACAGAGAGCACTTCCATGGCTGTTAGACTGGAGCACAGTGTCCTTGCTGAGGTGAAATGCTTTGCTCCACTTTTAGATAAAGGTGTACTGAAAGAATGGAGCTTTTTCCCCTCCTACACCAACCTTTCAATAGAGTGGAAATGGTCCGTGAGCACGTGGCAAATCTCCTGTAGTTTTTGCTTTCCCATAAACACCTGAATATGCAAGACACAGTCTGGCCTTAAGTCCATCTCTCTGTGAATGAATTGTGGCAAAAAAAGTACCATGAGTTTGAAAAAGGATTGAAGACCTGAAGCCATAAAATTTCCACTTTTAACCATCTTTCTTTGAATAACTGCTTTAGCAGTGCTTTGGCCTGCTTAAGAAGTATTGAAACAAACATGCAGGCAGAAAGGCTGAAGTGTTCATCCCTTAGTGAATCCTCAAAGGAAATCAAACAAAGGAATAAAGTTTTGTAGCAGATGAAAAATTCCCCTACCTTTTATTTTCTCTGTTTGTATCTGTTTCTGTTGATGCTTGAGGTCGCTTATGCATTCACAACAGCATTTCTCCATTTAGTGAGCATGCCATGGCAATTGATTTAGACAATGCAATAGCTGTGACAGCAGTCGGGAGGCATTCCAAATTTAAAAAGTAACAGGACACGCAAAATTGAAGCCTACTGACTGTTTTTGTGATAATTGAATTTCATTGAGTTTTAGAGTGAGAAATGAGCAATAAAAGGGCTGTTTCCAGCCACAATTCCAGGAAATGGCTCGGGCAGCATGTATCAGTAAAATATACATTGAACATTTACACGCAGAAATCATCTGTGTTACTGATTCAGCCTAACAACCTTTTCCTTCTTAGCTGGAAAAATAATTTCAAAATAGAATAGGCAAGCCTTTGAGATAAAGAATTAAAGATAAAAAGGGCTGAATAATTTTGTATAGCTCTAGGACAGCAAATTTGCTGTGCGGGCAATTTAAATATGTTCCATCCTGAACAGTTGCAAATGAGGATCTCTTTGGTTGCTGTTTTTCCAGAACAGTTACAGAGGAAAGCCGTTTTCCTGGTGCTTAAAAACTTAATTTTTCACAACAGAAAATATACATTGGCTTTTTATGATGCCTGAACTCGTTGCTCCTGCAGTGATTGTATTTCTTTGGGGGTCAAATTTGAGGTCTTGCTTTCAATTAGAACAGTAGTTCTCTCTATTCTTAATGCAACTCCAATTCACTCTGCTGACACTCAGCACTGCTTTGAGAAGAACAGCCTTCACGCCTTCAGAAACAGCAGGTTAAGGAATTGCACAGACTCTTTTGTTCTTCATAGGAAACACTGAATCTTCATAACACACTGTCCAACTGATGTTCCCTTCTGCAGGTGGAGTTCAGGCAGGTTTAATCTAGACTGGATCCAAACTGATCTGTGTGACTGCTTCTTTGATTACAAGGAATGTTCTCTCTTCACAGAAGTACCAGCCATAAACAACTTCTCCTTCTAAGAGTTCTTCAGAAGTGAAAGTTTCTTGCCTCTATTATTGATTTCATGAGTTCAGTAGCTTAAAATCAGGTGATTAATGAAAATGCGATCCAGACCTTGAACAAAAATAATGTTTATCTCATCAGATGTCTGACCTGTTTTACAGTAAGGGTTTTTATGACTCGTGACACTGCAGGTAAGTGTTGTGATCGAGCCTAGCCTTAATAGTAAGGATGCATATACAGCACTTTGAGGACAGCTCTGGGACATCTGTGTTTTGCACTGACATTCAGCCCACTGAAGGCCATAAGTTTCAGCAAGTTTTACATGGGTTGGGATTATATTTGACTCTAAATTTAAATATCTAAGAGAATGATATTATAGGAAATTTGCAAATAACTTTTTTTACTGTACCTGCCTGCTACTTGAGACAGGTTGTATAATGAAAGAAGATTTATGTGGTTCTCAGAACATAATAAAATTAGCTCAGCTATTTTTTTATCACTTTTAACAAACAATGGTTGCATTGAAAGGCTTGAAAAGAATAAGGTTAGCTGAGAGGGTTTTTTGTTTTCCTGAATAATTGCTGACTAACCTGTTTTAAGATATTTCTTTTATGTATTCATAGATTCTACTCTGTTACCTTGAAGACGTGGGAAGAACCGATGAGAATTTAAATATAATTCATGGTAACAGATTTGGGGCAAAACTTAGTCAAGTCAGTGCATTATCTTTGCATAAATAAATAACTTTTTGTCCATAGGATAAGCTAGGTATGTATTGCACAGATAGAACTGTAATCATTAAAAAAAAAAAAAAAAGAGAGAGAGACAGAGAGAGAGAGACAAATTACACAGCCAGTCTTCAATTTTTCACATGGAACTCTGGAACTTTTACACAGGAGTCAGTGCATAACAAAGCTTCCAAATTCAAAAATAGAAATGGCTGCATTACTCATTCGTGAAAAAAGGAATGTGGCAAAATGTGGCTGAACATACAATTAGACATGAAAATCCAGTAAGAGCACAGAGTCACAACAATGGCAGCATGGGAAAACATAAACCAGCATTCATTGGCGTTTACCATTAATTTGTATTCAATGTGTGATACAGCTGATGAGGCACTGGGAAATAATGTGTGTTTGCAAAGCAGTGCTCAGAATTTCTCTGCCACCATGCCAAAGACCTGGTGAATTGAGGAAATGTGACAATTGCCAGATTTTTTACTCAAACACAGAAACTTACTTTGAGGGATCGCCTTTCCTCTGTCATAGTGGAAAAACAGATCCACAATTGTACATTTCAGAAAAACCAGGGAGAATGTAAATGTAAGTCATCTGGGTGAAAGAAGAAAACCTATCAGTTTCTATGGAGTAAAAGCTGAAATAGGGTATAAATGCAAATATCTTTCTATCAAGGTAACTTTGGAGGACATATTTAAAGGGTAGTAGAAATGCAAGAAACTTGCAGGCATTGAATTACTTCTAAATTCTGCACAGAAAGCAGAGTCTAGTCAGCCCCCACACTCTTCATTCTCTCTTTTCAGAATAGGTTAATGTGGAAAAAATCAATAGGCTATTAAAATATTTCAAAGATGTATTTCAAACCAATTCTATAGACATATTATCGACCAGCAATGCACACGTCTGTCAAGCAATGACAAGGCTCTTCTGGAGGAGAACTTTCTTAATATTAGAATAAATACTAGAACATACTACTCTGTAAATGTCAGGAGTGGAAGCAAAAATCTGCAGGGAAAGGTGTGTTTTTTTTTTTTTTTTTTTTTTTTTTTTTTTTTTTTTTTTTTTTTTTTTTTTTTTTTTTTTTTTTTTTTTGTTTTTTTTCTGAGTCTGCCCTTCTTGTGGGTTTCTCAGAGCACAGGTGCACAAGCCAGGAAGGCTTCCTTGCATGCTGAAGAGAAGCAGGCTACTGCACTGCAGACTTGCCATGGTGCTTCAGGGTACTCACTGAGGTACCAAAGGCTTTAGCAGACAGAGCCTACAGCCCAAAGCAGCTACGTGTGCTGATCCTTTCCATTACCATAAAATGCACTTCTGCCAGCTGCACTTGTGCTTTTGTTTGCTGCAGCTACACACTTACTTGTTAATTCTGAAGGAAATGGCCATTTCTTTGTGAGGTGCATCTCATCACCAATTACTTCATTTCCAGGGTCTAGCACCCATTACAGAGTGTGGCTAAAAGAACAGTATACATTTTGCTACCTAGACTGTGAGATTTGTGGAATGAAGCTGATTTGCTGCTGAATATCAGCATGTACAAGATAAATGCCAGAAGGGGAGTCAGGACTAAGAATCAACTTTACCACTGGCTGCTTGTGTAGCTCTGCTCACATCACTCAGGAGTTAGATCCTGATCCCAGTCAGAACTTTTAATACTGCAAAGGGAAGACATGTCCCTCAATATTAAAACTTGTTCACTTGAAAATCCCAATCCAGCTCTGCTTTCAACCTGTAGACCCTTGAATTGCAGAGGTACTTCTCTTTTGAAATTACTCTTCATATGGAGAAATTCAGCATTTTCAAACCACCTCATCTTTATTATGACTGCACAGTAAGGAAATATTTCAGCTAAAAGGTAACCTCTGACACAGAAATTTCATTATTTTATTTAAGACCTTTGAGTAACTCCGTCTAGGTACAGCTAGAAAAAGCTCTAGCAGCTAATCCTTAATTTAGGGAATGGCCTGAAGGGACTTTTTTTTTTTTTCCCAATGAATTAAATAGCAATTGGGTAAAAAGCATGAATTGTTCTTGGGGCAGGAAGCAGGGTAGCCATTTTTGTTTCATCTTTGGTCCAACAGTTCTTTGACTGGTCAATAAGAGCTAACAATACCCCAGCTAAGAAGCCTATCTTCCTTGTGGTACAACTTTCTTTGGAGTAGTGACAACTGTGTGCTTGAGATCCTCTGGCAGTTTGCTTTTTTCTTACCTGATCTCCACATATTGTAATGCAAAAACCTGTGGCACCTATAGCCTTTTGTGTATCTGATACTCTTAAGATATATTTGCGCACCAGGGCAGTAAAAAGAGGTTTGTGCTTGTCATATACCCAGAGCAAACATGTCAGTGGTTCTGCTAAATAAATAGACCCATATTATCTAACAACAGCATGATGGTTTGGTCGAGTGACTCACTGTGTCATCACTGTCTGAAGATTCCTTTGCACTAAAATTAGATCACACAGTTCATGATCTACCCTGGGAGTAAAGATTAGAATCCACTCATACAAACTTTTTAATCTATCTTATTTGTGTGCATCATCAGAGCCTTTGTTAGAGAGCTGTTGTTTGCAGATGGTTGCACTTGCAGAGCAGAAGGAGCAAGACCTGAAGATAATGACATCTAATTTCCCAACCACTTCTGTAAACCTCAATTTAGCATTTCAGCAGAACAGATTTGTACTAACTAAAGCTAAATAAACAATATTCCCAGATTAGCAGCATAAAAATAAGTGCTGTGGCTCTGTTTACTTTTTTCGGAATAAAAGCTTTCTATGACAATGCCTAATTTTTGTGTCTAAAGCATTAGCTTTGCTGTTTTTCTTCCTGATTCGA
Organism: Machaerirhynchus nigripectus; assembly: GCA_013397975.1. NCBI lineage: Eukaryota > Metazoa > Chordata > Aves > Passeriformes > Dicruridae > Machaerirhynchus > Machaerirhynchus nigripectus. Next base: position 330,042 of record VZRQ01009435.1, on the reverse strand, counting down.
GTCTCTGAAAACACGCCATAACATTGGCCCAAACATCAGACTTCACTTGGACATGCACTTCCACTCTCTCAAGAGTGGTGGGGACAGACATTTGCTACAAACAATGCATAAAATGCTTCACTTCTGAGGACACTGGTTGGATTCAACATCAGGGAGTCATTACACTCATCCTAAAACAAGGTCCAACACAGGTAGACTAAATCCTCTTATAAAGAGTCTGAGCCCTCTCTTTTCACTGTGAAAGAAGACTGGATAACTATTTTGGATGAGACACTGACAATGGGATTTTTCCACTGTAACACAGATATCAGAAAGCTGGGCATTTGAGCTACACACCTTAGGGTCACTTTTATAGTTATAATTCAGTTTTAGTATTTAACAGTTCATAAAATTTCACATCTTCTTCACTAGCAAAACACAGCTCCTCAGAAAGCCCAAAAGTGAATTAAAGTGACAGTATAGATGAAGCTAATATGTGCAAAAAGGAGGTAAAAATCACACTGAAGTAACTGAAAAAAATTATCCAACAATGGAAAAACAGTTTGGAGTTTTTTCAGCTCTTGGTATGAGACCAAATCACAGTGGGAAAGAAAATGAAGAAAGGGAAAGAAAAAACCTAGAGACATGAATACTACCTAAAATTAATCTTTTTTCAAGATTTTTCTAAGAGAAAATAGTCATATAATTAAGTTTATTTAATCAAGGATCTGATGCTGTGAATGCGTAAGTACCCAATATGGGAAAATTAAAGACATTTGCTGCAGAGTATCATGACACAACTTGACACAACAAGAGTGACAGTCTACAAAAATGGGACATGACAATGACCTCCAAAAAATAAACCTCCAAAGGGTTATGCTTCCCAGTAGGAGTTTGCAGGCATCAGTACAAGATGGACTGCATGTGCAAGGAGTGACAATATCAATTCCAGTAAAGCAGAATGCTTTGGAGGAGGAATGGGCAATGTCGTCTTGCATGAACACACCCTCATGAAAACAAATAGGACAGATAATAATTTCAAGTTGGATATGGGTATACAAGCCATTGTATTTTCAGAAGCAATGGTAATAGCATGGTTTTAAGAAAAACACATTTGGAAGAAAATAAATCATTGAAGCATTAGATCTACTGTGGTCAGAAAAAGGTTAACCCCACTGACACAGAATATGATATGAATTGGATATTACAGATCTCATCTCATTTCACCTAAAAATTTGGAGTCAATATTCTGATCCAGGGAAGAAGAGTATAGCTTTTACAGCACGAGTATGGAAAATACTGTGCATGTATATGGAATTTGCATTGAAGCTAGAACTTTGTAAACCCCGTTTGGGTTTAAAATGAGCAAATGGTCTTGAAAAGAGGGTGTATGCTAAAGAACATGGGACAGAGACAAAAAAAAAGGCATCTCATAGAGATAGGGAAGTTCTCAATAGTTTATGCCAAAGAGTAAATATACCAAGATTATCCCCCAGACCATGACCCTAAGTGAGTATCCTGCACCTTAAATCAAAGCCTGTAATTAGATATTCTAAGGTTAATTACTTCGGTGCACAGAGGATACATGGATAAAACTGTAAAACATTTTGTATTATCGGTCAATACACAGATCATTATAGAAAAAGAAAAATCTGCATTCACTTAGAAAACCAGAATAACTGTAAAAAAACCCTCTGCAGGGGAAAAAAAACCTACAAGGTAAAATATTATTCTATTTCTAAGGGACTGGCACCTTCAGAAATACATGGCACATATCTGTGCACATGAAATGTTTTTTTTTAGCAGATCCCAGGAATGGTCATCTGGTTATTTGTGGCATAATTACTAAGATTCAGTTCAGCTAAATTTGGCAGTCAAACTTTGTCCAGAATTCCTTCAGTTTGTGCTTTATGCTCTTTTGAATAGTTCCTTCATCCTCATTTACTGCAATGTCTTCAGGATTGAGTCAGCTGCCTTAACACAGGCATCTGGTGTTGTTTAAAATATGGTAGGATACTGAATGTAGTTTTACAGGGCAACGCCACAGGACTTACTAGACCATTACGCCTTTCTAGAAAGACAGCTGGAGGTAAGGCAGCACCCAAAGGCTCCTAAGTTATATTAGATAGTCATGTAGTGTGCAGGCAACTGGATCAAGGCTCCATTGTCTGCAGATGGAGTTTTAAACTTGGCTCACCTTTAAGCTTCTACCTGTAGACTTCTATGTTTCCATGCTTTAATCTGAAAGTAATTCCACTTAAAACTGTCTGCAAGACAGTTGGCTAGACCTCTGCTAGGTGCCCAGGCTTCCACTGTAACTAACGGGAGATGTAGCCAACACAGTCAGAGCTTGATTCCTTTAGCTGAAAAAATAATTAGTAGTACCCTTTTGGTTATCCTACTGTATCCAAGATCATTGCACCAGCTTGAAAGATACGAGTCCAAATAAACACGAGACCCACACCTTTCTGGTGCTGAAAGGAGCTGAAAGACAGATATGGTATTCCACAGTGAAAAAAGTAGCACAGGGTGGCTGTCCTTGGCCTGGTGAAAATTGAAATTTTTAAATTTAATAGAAATTGGTCTTTCAGATCTCTCAAAAGAATGTTATCAAATTCCAGATTTAGACTACAAACATGTTGATCTGATTTGAAAGTCCTGTCTTACTTAATAGAATTCAGTGTAATATCCAGAACTGCTTCTGAGGATAAAACCCTGAAGGCATTATGTGGAGTTACTTCCTCATACTGGAAAAATATTTCCGCTGTCAATTATCAGTTTGCAGAGGATCTCTTAGTAGTAGATGAGATGTAATTTGAAGTCACTACAGAAAAGCTGTTACAAGGGATGTGTGTGATTAGGTAGAAACTGAGAAATCTAAAGGAAAGGTCAAAAGCATTCTGAACTAATATAACAGGGACAGTAACAAAATGTAATTCTAAACTGAGGCCAAATCAAAGAAACATATCAATATTACTGGCACACACACGGAGGTAAAACAAGCCTCTTCACTCCCTGCAAACCAAAGTTAAACTTACGTTTGACTAATAGACAAATATTTTTACTGAACATTTTTCTAGCAAGCAAAATGGCCTTTCACTTGGAATATACTTTAGCTTTACTGAAAATCTTTAACTGATGATTGCTACTACTAAATTTTATTGTGAAATTTTAATTTCAGGAGGCTTTTGAGTTATGCAGATATCAGAATTCAGTTATTAAATTACATATCTGTGTGATCTGACAGGTCTGAATCGTTGAGAGCAGCAGTTGATATGCTGGGCTTCAGAGGGACCTCAGCAAGCTGGAGGAGAAACCTGACAAAAGTCTCATGAGATTCAATAAAGGCAACAAAGTCCTGCACTTGGAATTAAGTAAAGCCTGCAACAGCACTGCCTGTGGGCTGGCTGGCTGGAGGGACAGCTCTGCAAAAAAGAACTTGGTGACCCTGGGGAAACTGGAGTCAGCACACATCCTTGTGGGGAAGAAGCTTAATCATATATTATGTTGCATTATTAAGGATATAACTAACCAACCAAGGGAAATGTTTATTTCCATCTTCCCAGAACCTGTGAGCTTACATCTGGAATATGATGTCTGTTTTGAGGCTCTACTGTGAATGATAGATATCCACAAGCTAGAGACACTCTAGAGGAACAACACTAAAATGCTTAGGAGGCTTGACATTGGATAAATGGGGAAAGCCTGAAGGAACTTCCGAGGGAGGTTGTGGAATCTCCCTCTCCAGAGACATTCAAAACCCATCTGGATGTGTTCCTGTGTCACCTGCTCTAGGTGACCCTGCTTTGGCAGGGGGGTTGGACAAGATGACCTCCAGAGGTCCTTTTCTACGCTAACAGTTCTGTGATTCTGTGAACTGAATTTGTTTAGCCTGGAGACAAGAGGGAAAGGGAAAGATCTAACTGCAGCCTCCCACTGCCCAAAGAGTGTGATAGAGAAGATGAAGCCAAACTCCATGATAGAGAGGATGGAGCCAAAGATGCAATGACAGGATAAGAAGAAATGATTGTAAGTTAAAATGAAGAAAATTCAGACTAGATACCTGGGAAAGGCTCTTCATCCTAAGAGTGTTTAAGCCCTGAAAGGGGCTGCTCAGAGAGGCTATGTAGCCATTGTCCTTGGAAATATGCAGAACTCGATTGGTCAAGGCCCAGACAACCTGGTGTAATTTTGAAGTTACCATTGCTTTGAGTGGTAGAAGATTGTACTAGATGTCCTCCAGAGGTCCCTTTCAGCCTAAATTATTATATGACTCTGTGACTATTTAGTGTAATCTTTTTCCCTGTGGTGAGTTCCTTGCCAACACATCTTAATAGTCTAAATTCTAACAACATCAGAGATGTCACTCTGTCCTAAAACAATGTTATAATTTTCCCTGCTTATATTTGTTCATTTCTTCTTGCTACCTGTTTTTCTGTCGTATTTAGAATCAGAGTGGATAAGATCTGAAGTGACCACAGGGGGTCATCTGGTCCAGCTTCCCTGCTCAAGCAGGGTCATCCTAGAACACATTGTACAGATTTGTGTCCAGATGGTTCTTGAAAATCTTCAGTGAGGGAGGCTCCACAACCTCTCTGGGCAATCCGAGCAATCTAGTGCTCAGCAGAGTAGATAAATTCTTCCATATAGTTGGGTGGAGCTTCCTGTGCATCACTTTCTGCCCGTTATCCCTTGTCCTATTGCTTGGCACCACTGAGAAGAGCCTGGCTCCATTCTCTTGGCACTCTCCCTTCAGATACTGGTAGACATTGATGAGCTCCCCTCTCAGTCATCTCTTCTCAAGGCTGAACAGGCCCAGCTCCCTCAGTCATTCCTCATGAGAGGGATGTTCCTGTCACTCAGTCATCTTTGCCACTCTCTGCTGGACCTACTCCAGAAGCTCCATGTCTCTCTTGTACTGGGGAGCTCAGAACTGGTCACAATTATCTTATAGCATGCAGTTAAATGACAATGTAAGATGAGAAAACTTACAGCACCCCTTCAAATACATTTACCTGATACATTCATTATCATGAAATTAAACTGGGGACCAGCAGGGAAGAACAAGACCAAGGATGACTCAAATCTGTGGCATGGAGGCTAAGGTATTCTTCTGCCTTTTAAAAACATTTATCCAATATTTTTTAAAAAGACTCATGGGAAGAGGAGCTGTTGAACAGTCATAGCTCCCTTTCTGCACTCTGCCACATGAATCCTAAATTCATTGCTGCAAAATACCTCAGCTCCTCTAGGAAAAACCTCCCTTCACGTTTAATTCCATCTGCACTTTCCCACATCTGTCATAGACTAATGCTCAGTGCCCAAGGCAGCCTTATGGAACAAGTGGTTTGAATTTTTTCAAGTTTTAGAATCAATTAAAGGCTGGTTCTTCCACTTCTGAGTGACTAATACAGCAGCTGACTAATACAGGAAGCATTTTAACTGTGATCTTTTTAAAGTCTGCTTGCTGAAGTACCTTAGTCCGTTGAGAAACTGTGTAGATAAGACCCTAGAAGAATATGTAGCTTCTGCCTCCTGTTGGTATTACGCATTCAAGACACTTGGTCTTGTAGAGTTATACTAACCTGGGCAAGGAAGACCTCGAAGCCAAGTGGAGACATAGAGTTTAGGGTTAAACAAAGATCAGGCAGCAGCTGGGAGGTTATTTCTGGATGTAAGCACCTTCGTTCCATTTCAGTCCTGTACTTTTTCAAGTGTCTAGTTATAAAGTGACATTTTCCACACCAGGAGTGATGTATAAAAAGCATATCACTTTTTTGTTAGAAATATATAGTTACTCCCTAGAAAATGTAATGTGCTTTATAACAGTGTGGGTATCCCTGTCTTCTGATGGACTGTGAAAAGAATAACTTGTCTCGTTACCTTGCACTCTGAGCTGGTTACAGAAGATCTATGGGAATGAAGAGACTTATCATTCTTGTCTGCATGTTCCCAGTTGGAGTCACTGCTGATGTGATATCACTGCTGTTTGTGTCCACTGTTTCTTGAACCATTTCCTGGAGCTCACTTTTCTTCTTAGTACACCATAACACTTAATACATACACATAAAACTTTTATTTGGGTATCCTCAGCCACACAGCCCTCTTGTTTTGCCATGCTGAGTTAAGCTGTAAAGCTAGAATTCACCTAAACTGATACCAGGGACATAGCTGATTTAGAAGTTTGGTTGTTCTGGGATTCCTCAGTAGCTGGTGGAGAGAAAGGCTATTCCAGTGAACTACTGGAACTATGCTAAAATCAAAAGGATGGGATCTTGGCCAAATCTTTTGAAACTATATCAGGACCTGCATTGTACAACCCAGTGCGTTGTCCATCTTTGCAGTGCCACTTGCATTCTGTTCTCTTCAGGAGTCAGGTGTGAATAGTTGAAAGAAGATTTGCTTCATGTGGCACCAGAGTGACCATCATTATGTGACACATCTCCTCTCAAAGCCAAGACTGATTCCAAACATCTTTTGTAGATACTCTGCAACATACTCTTCCCCACACATGGCTTATCATGATGAAATCCATTGATATACAAACCATACACACCCTTAAATTATTTCTTAATATCAAATCCTCATTAATATGATTCTACTAAGTAAAGATAATAAATATGAGACAGGAATAACAGGGCATTTTGTTATAACAAAACAAGAAGTAATATCTCTATACAGAAGCACTATTCAAATTGTTATTTATTTTTTCCTATTTGTACTGGAAATGAACTACTGAAACTACCTTTTTTTTAAATTTTTTCTCTGCTTAGGAGCCAAAGCATGATGTCAGAGAGAAAAAAAGGAGAGGCAAGAGGCAGAGGTCAGGGTTAGAGTGTATTAGTCTTTTGTGCTTACATACATGGCCTATTTCAAGATTTGACAAATTTCCAGAATTGTCCTCAGATCTCCTCAGATTTATTACAGTTATTTTTTTAATCTACAAGTATTTCTCTCATGTGGGGGTGTGCCTGCTAACCCTGGAATCTGTTCTCATTCTGTGAGCCTGTCTTGCCCTTCCAATGCTTTGGTGAGATAACTTTTGCTCTCAATTATTAACCTGAGAAATTTTTCCTTGCTAACAGTATGAAGTCCTACTGTGATTTGTGTGATGTGTGTCTGTTCAGTGCACAGACAAGAAACAATCTGTTGTATTGGACACGTAGGGTTTTTTCCATCCTTTTAAAATATTTTTTTTAAACTATACAGCTTTTCTGATAGAAATTCATCTAGTCTTTGAAGAATGTGATTTAGATAGAAAAAGCAGTTTTTCCACAGGGCTAACTGTCCCTTCACCTGGACCCACTGGACAAAAGCCAGAAGCACAAACAAAAAGCCTGAAATTATTTGGACTCAGTAGGTGAAGGCAGTGGAGTGCGTAGCTCACAGATTTGTACCACAGCTGATATAAGGTTTTTTAGTGACCAGGTTTAGGAGGGGAACACAAGACTGGAGAGAGTTTATTGACATCTCTCAGGGATGCTTAAGAAAATTCTGGCCCATTTCTGCTTTACAGATTAGCAGATTCTTTTCTTTTTCCAAAGGTCTTTATTCAAGTCTTTGGGACTGAGGACAGAGTTCAGAGAAGTTTTCTGAGCTTATAGCAAATTTTTCATCTTATTACCCCCATCTATTTTAGATGTTGCCCCACTGTTATTTAGAACAGACCACTGCTTGAATGATGTTCAGTGAAAGATTTATTTTAATTTTCTCTGTAGGATTTCATAAGCAGCTCTGCTAAATAGCTAACTTTCATCATAATCAGATAAAAACAATATACATCCAGGTGAAACTGTATTAGGTCTATGACATGATATTTCATAAGTTTCCTCATCTCTGGATGGATCTGACTTTGTCCCTTCCCTCACAGAGAGTCCTAAATCTCTTTTTCTGAGAAAAGAGCTGAACGTTTTCTGCATACATACCTCTAAAATTCCTCTTTTTTTTTCCTGTGGAGGAGGATACACTACACAAGTGTAACACTGCTTGTTCCTTGTTTTTTCAAATCAACAGTTCCTCAGTGATTGTTCTAGATACAGAAATGAAGAGACTAGCACTCACGGGAAGCAATTTCTTTACTTCACATATTTACAAAATTCTATCCCATTCAATTTATTCTTGACTTGTAGGTCTGCAAGGACTGAAAATTGACTATCTATAAATAAATCTGATATTTTAGGACACCCTTTCCTGCTCATTTGGTCAGTTTATTATATTATTGTCAATATTACATCTCAGATCATTCCACATTTATTTGAAATGCAAATAGAGGAAGAAATGAAAACTTTAACAAGTTTTAATAGTTTTTCCTCAGACAGAAATTGGTAATATACAGAATTACAAAAATAAACAAACAGATGGCAGAACAACTTTTTTGTATGTGATAGTTATATTTTCTTTGTTGCAATCCACCTCCCAGAGGAAACTGTGACAAAGGGCAGTTAACTAATTTCACATAAAATGCCATCCTATGATTTTCTAATGAGGTTCAAACCATATTTAAGAGAGAGGAAGCATGAGGAAATTTTGCTGCTAGGATTTTTTATATTTATAACATGTTAGTCCCAGGCTGTGATAATATTCCCATGCTTCTGCTGCTGATCTTTCAGCCACATTTGCTGTACGAGCCATCACATGCAGCATCACACAGCAATGAGCAAACTGCACGAAGCCAGATCAAATCAATCTACTGTGAATGATTCAAAACGTTTGTGACTGGTAACAGTGCCTCATATCTGGGCCCCTTGCTGGTGAACTTCTCCATTCTTCTGTTTTATTCTGGTAGCCATACATGTAAAACTACCAGGAGATATTTTTGAAACACTGCATTGAACAGTGTGTTACTGACTCTCAGTTCAAACCATCTTTCACATCATAGCCTAACAGCACTGCTTCCCATCTGCCTCAGTGCCTGCAGGAGATCAGCTTCTGAATTGGAATTCAGCTGGCTGAAACTAAATCTGAATGAGACAGAAATGAGGTTAGAAGGAAAAGGGTAACATTTTGAAGAACTAGCCAAAGCCATGACAGCATTCTCAAACAAGGGGTCTGTTTTCTGACTGTCAAGAGACTTCACAGCCTCAGGGTTAGCTGACATCCTCCCAAGTATGAAATCTGTCAGAAATAAATTCTCCTATCCATGATGAGCCAGCAGGCTGGTCCTATGAACATCCTCTCAGATGCTGACTTGGCAATAGAGTTGTACATATTCATGGCTTCCAGGCTCCACAGCTATCGTATTCTGCACTGGCCGTGCCAACGATAGCCTTCAATGGGCAGCTGATCAAAACTCATCACTCTGCTTGCTAAGCAAAATAAGTCAATTTTGGTACATCATTTCAGTGCTGTGAACACTACGTTGGCTCTTGAGTGGATGGTGAATCATATTTGTTGTTCTAATCCTAATCTTCAAAGCCCTAGACCCAGATTACTTTGAGGATAATAATTTATCACTGTGAGAAAAGACCCACTCCTCAGGGGTGGTGGAGCTATCAGCTAGGCAGGCAATTGTGTGCTGACAGAAGGAGCTTTGAATCACTCTTCCACAGAGGAAAGATGTGGAATGCTCACCCATCTTCAAGGCAGAATACAAAATTAATCCCTTCAGAATAAAACAAAATCTTGTGAGCAAACACCACCACCCCCACCAACACCCCCCATATACACCCGGTTCCAGGAAAAAAAGGACCATAACTAAAGCTGTATAATATTACAGTCGATTTCAGATAGCATCTCTTTGTAAAAGATTATGAAGTGTCTAGCTGTGGGTCAATGTGACCAGAAATTTACATGGAATTCAAGTTCTGTACCTTGATGGTCTGATAACTTGTTGGAATATATGGTATAAACAGATTACGCAATCTGTGCAAAGCTTTTGATCTCAGTGTGAGAAGCACTGTGTCCCACTGCAATTGTTTTAATGATTCAGCTTCCCAAACAGCATGTTTTGCATTTCTGAAGTAAACAACCACTTAAATAATCCTTGATTTGTTTTTCCCAAAGGTATGTCACATTTCAGCCCACAGTCACTCAATAAAAGAACAGAGATGCATTTTCTGGACTTAATTCAATAAATAAACCTAAATTAGTTTGTTTTCTTTGCTTTTCATGTTAACTTCTCAGGCTAATAAATTAATGAACCTGCTTGGAAATCATATGGCACTTTCAGGTTTGCAACTGAGGACATAGACAGAACAAGCATCTGCATTACAATAATTAGCACTGAATTGGTACATCCTTACAGTCATGCTAAGACTGTGTGCCTAACATTATTTTTCTATTTTAATGGCAACTTTTGTTCATGAAATGAAGTAGACCTTTGTATTTTAAACAAGAGGAGTAGTGAGAACACAGTTAGTTAACTGTGTGGTGCAGACCAATATGACAGCTGGAAAACAAGTTTGAAAACAGAGGGAGAAATCTTCAGTTGGTTCAAATTGGCATGCTTAAAGTCATTATCTCTGCTGTAGCTATCAAGCAAGTATGAATGTTTTAAGCTTTAACAAAAAGCAAATAATTCAGGGCTAAGAGAAACACATACAAAAGCCTAAACCTGGCTGCCCTCAACCTCCTAGAACACCACTGTCTGAAGTTCAATTTGCATCAAGCGTGCTCATTTCTCATAGACTTGCAGTTGTATTCAACATTTCGAAGGATTTGAGATGTACAAGAAAGAAAGAAAAAGGAAAAAAAAAACCTTCTTTTTCACAGGCTTCAGAAAATCCTTGGTGCTCTGGGCTTTGTATCTATCAACAACCAGGCAGACTCCTGTAGTGTGAGAGGTTTGATTTTTTACTTACACATGTAATAGTATCAAGTTCTTGTCAGGGTTAAGTGTTTCAAACTGTATGAGAAAACTAAGGACCAGGGAAAACAAAGGAATTTATTTGGGATTTTTTGAGGAATGCTAGTGATTATTGACAAAAAAATCCCCTAGAGGATATTGAAAATTAATAAATGAGAACTGAATTTTATATTAATAGTAGCTCCACTTGTCACAGGAAATAATTCTCAGATTCTACAGAGATGTATTTCTCTATCCTTACTGAAGCTCCCTATTAAACCGTCTTTTTCACCCACAACCAGGATACTTCGATTTTAAAGCACAAGTATGTCATACTCTGTGAACACTATACATTGTTTTAGATTATAAGGACAGATGAAAATTTCCCCATAGTTTGTCAAAGAATTTTAGGAGACAGTAGTTGTCGTTATCCACAGAAATTTTCAATCACTGTGGCATGAAATGACAATTAATGATGTATTCCTGGATTACATAAAGGATGTCAAATATATGGACCATTGCTGCAGCCAAAAGATATGGGCAGCTTGCTGGAAGTACCACATAATACGCTGTAATTTTCTGATATATCAGAATGTTTTTGCTAGTAAGAAAAAATTACTAAATTGCAAACACCTAGCTAGTTTTGCTTTAGGGCACTCAATCCTGAACTGTAGTAGTGTTGTGAATGTTCATGGTTTTAGTGATGACGTTGAGTAGCATTTTTCGTGTTTCTCTCTGTCCATCTGTGAACCCACTTCTTAGATAACTAGGTTTTTCCAATAGGGTATTTTAGGCTACTACCATTAGTTAGATGTGTGGGTCGATCCACACAAAGCAAGTTTACAAGCACAGAGTCTTCATCAGCAATGAAAGGAATGACCTAGTGGGTAGGAAAATGAACATCAGAAAGAGCATTTTAAAAGTACATGCTTTGCCTAAAGCAGACAAGCTTATTAGTATACATATTAAATTAATTATATTTTACACTTTAAAAGACGTAGGAAAAGATCAATTTAATGTTTTCTAATGTAAAATCATGCCCTAATTATGTACATATGTTGTTTATGGCCTATAGATACCTGATTTACAAATTGAATGTTCTCAGATAATTGAAACACCTAAGAGTCACAGTTTCATCTACTCCATAAGCACAGGTTGGAATAGTATCAGCAACAACACTACTACTAACACCACAGCCTGTTTGCTACAGATCACAGAAGGATTCTGAGCGTGCCCCTGCAAAGGGTGCTCTGCCTCACAGCAAAGCACCCACCTCTGCTTCTGGCTGACATTGCATGGCACAGGGTATTGGAAGAAGGAAACCATGCCTTGTATCCTCCATCCTCTAAGTCACATAGCAAGACAGCCCATTTGGAAGTTTATTGATTAATTGCTAGAGGCAGGAAAGGATTTCTCCATTCTTTTTCTATTGGTCACGTGAACAATGCAGGCAGCAATATACCATCTTTATTTAAGATTTTATTAAGATTTAAGTTAATCACAACTGCACAATCTAAAGAAAATCTGAAATAATGGATTTAATAGTGGACCTGATTCACTTATTAACAGCAACTAACTCTGAAGCACATCCATGATATCACAGAACAACTATGGCAAGTCTCTAGTCTGAAAATCTAGTATCATCAGTTCTGTCAGTGCTAATGAAACTCCTTTGAGACACTAGAGTGAAAATGAAACGTAAAGGTGCTAATTTTCTCACTAACTTGATTGAATGATTTCCCCTAAGAGATTTATGTTATGAAGGCACAGCTGTTCATTTCATTCACAATCTGGTAGTTGTAGTTGACTTACAGCCAAACTCGAAAGGAAGTTTAGTGAATGTAGGTAAGTTTAATAAGGGTCTATACCAATTCATAATTTTATTTTTAACATGACGGTGTTACCTCAATGTTCAAATATCCACTCTTATATATACAAATACACAGTCTTAGCTTTTCAGCCATTTATAGACTTATCATGTGACTTTATTTAAGTGAAAACTAATTACCTCATCTCCCTGTAAAGTCAGAGGTTGGAAAGAGGTACCTACAGAGGGGGATTCATATCTTGTAGCTCAGGATGATATGAACTGTTCCCTGTGAATACCTTCCTCTCCATTCTCTGCAGGAGAAGATTAGACAAAAAACTTTCAGACCTCTAAAATTTGATGCGACGAACCTTCACTTGTGCACCACTCCTGAATTGAATTGAGCTGACCGGAATGTAATCTCAGTATAACCACTTTTTTATTGATTTCCTTGGAGTCACTACAGTTATATAGCAAAGTAGGCTCAGATGCACAGGTGAAGCATCACAGGTGTATTGCACCTATCCTGTGCTGAGGTGCTAAAAGAAATAAGTGTATCAAAACCCAGCAAAAAATAGCTAATATGAAGACAAAGCCAAGAAAGCAAGAAAACAAGCAAGCAAGGAAGTGTGATAATGGAGCAACACAAACCACACATTTCTCTAGGCTAAAAATACCTTTTTTCAGTTACTGAACACTTCTTTGGTTGAGGTGTTATTTAGCAGTTCCATTTCTCCTAAAATTACAAGAATTTTTTCTGTTCTACATCCAGTGCAATCAAGTCACGGTTTATAGGAAGCAAGTTTACCTGGTTTCTTTTCCTCACCCTGGCAATTCAGAAGAGCTCTAATACTGAGAGATTCAGCTATCTGAGGATAACGGGAGGAATCACCAACTGTCCTAGAGGCAGAAACAATAGGCACCTTTACATTCTGCAGTGGTTTGAAAGATATTTCTATAAGCTGGGAGATTTTCACTATAAATTAAGAATATTGCAATCTTAACAAAAAGATGCCTCTTCTGAACTGTGCTATGTATATTGTATTTTCTTGAAAATGACCATTACTTTTGTTTTTACAAAGCCTGTAGAAAACAAACCTGTTACAATTCAATAATAATATGAGATTTCAATGATCCGAAAAGATGACTGGATTTGTAATGGTACCTCTAGATTATTAACTGTCCAAAAGCCCTAGGTAAGACTGAGCTGATAGAAATGTCTGCACACAAAATAAAATACAAGATGCCTCTATAATGTTGATGTGCAGTATATACATTTGCACTGGTTTGGTAATAGGAAAAGAAGTCTCCATTAACTCAGGTTGCACTGTGTACCCATATTAGCATACTGTCTGTGCAATCAAAGAAAATAAGAGTTATTATTTTTTTTTTCCTTTTGTACTAGGATGCATGTATTTGCAAGGAGAGCAGTACCTGTTGAAAAAAAAGTGCTTATGAATGTACAGTCTTTTTGAATTTAATAAGTTTCATTTAATTTAGTACAAACTAAGCCCATGCTTCTGTTATTTGTTGAACTGTGAGCACAGGAGCTAGACAAAGCTATGAAAATTTGCTTTATCCCCCTCAATTGCACAGATCTAGTCCTCTTATCTATATTTATTATTACATTCTCTGACAGTTTGTCTAATTTAGTCCCTAAGCCAAAGATACATATTTTAATATAATTAGTTTATAAAACATCATGGCGTTTTAGATGAAAACTCAGTGTTAACTGAAGACTGTAGAATTTAACAAGTAAATAAAGGACTGCATAGGAGCCATCTTTCAGGGGCTTCAAATTAAAGTCTATTATGTTAGAAGAAGAAGAAAATGGCTGTTTCTGAAATCTATGCCGTGTGAGACTTTTTGCATATTTTTATGTTCCTAATCCTTACAGTGAGCTTTGCAGCCAGCCTTGTAACTGCTTCCTACCTGTTTAGGGAGTCATCGTTAGATCCATCAATGTTAACTCAATAAAGTTAACAACAGTGATAATAGAAAACTTCTCACTATGAACTGATGAAAAAACAAATTTTTACACGTGGAAACTACTTATAATCACATTTAATAATAAACGTGACGAAACTCAACTCAATAATAAAGCATGGCCTGGTTTTAGAAGAAAAGAATATAGCCTGCATACTAATTAAATACATAGCTTGTCTCTGGGAACCTTATCTATTGGAGGCAGTCTTTTTACCTAACCAAACAATTAAAAATCAAATTTGAGGTTAGGCACCTAAGAGGAGTATGCACTACCAATAGAAATTTGTCTCACTTAACTTCAGCACTCAACTTCAATGCACAGTGATTCTTTCCAGTCTTTACAAGGCAAATCTAAGGTGGCTGGATGGACCATGACAGGTAATTTTTTAAGTGCCAAAGTCAGGAGAGATTAATTTCACCACCTGTGGATCGGTAAAGGACTACTGATAGGACTTTTGACAATACAAAAACTAAGGCAAAATAGGACTGGGAAGAAAAAGAGAAACATAAAATATTGGACTATGTATTTAGGCTATGTTCCATATAATCAATGGTGTTTCACAGAATAAGGATATCCTGTAAAACAGTGGAGAGTGGATTCCATATCATGTAGTGGCAAAAGAGGGCCTTCATAACCATTCATCTGAAAATGCTACTCAGTAGATTCCCAGCTAGATTCTGTGTTGGTAATGCTCAGCATTAGAGAGCTGGTTTTGACATCTCAAATGTCAAAAGCAAAATATACAAACTTCGAAGCACCGAGATCCCAGGTGTGGAAAAAAAAGAGGAGTTACATGAGTGAAATCCTGTATCTGCCTCAAACTTCACTGAAGCCACTGGGGGTCTGTGTGGGTTTAAGGTACTGCATACCCTTCTGATCGTGGAAACAGAGTTTTAATAGATTCCCTTTAAAATTACCCAAAACCCCACAGTTTTCTTATGGGCAACATGATCATTAGACAGAGGTCCTCTGTTTTCTGTTTTTCCACAGTTATTAAAATGACAAAATGTTTTATTAAAATGGGATTTGCACTGAGCCAAGTCATAAAACCAACTAGAGATGAATGGACCTCTAAGACTTTTCATCTGAATATCTGTTGTCTGCTGACTATAGTAAAACTAACATTAATTTTCATTTAAGCCCAAAAAGGGTAAATAAAATTAAAAAATCCATACATTTTACTTACATCTGCAGATGATATTATTTACTTTTTTCCCCCATGAACAGAGCCTTGCAAAATCTTTACAAATTATATATGAAAAAGAGACCCTATCTGCTGTAGTAAAGCTGATAAGCCTCAAACAAGATGTGTATGCGTTGAAAGATTTTGCGATAATCCTTTACTTTCTATATATAAAATATTCTGAATGCAAAGCTAATGTGTTTTGTTGGGTTAGCATTATACAGAAAATTCTTTCAGGTTTTTTGGTCACTGAGGAAAAAAGTACACAAGTTCGGAAATGTGATACTTTTTATGAGATTCAAAAGAAGTGAAATATCAGTGTTTTGGGTACACAAAATACTTTGCTTCCTCTTCTTCCTGTAGTCCATGCTTTTTATTCTAAGACTCTGTAGTTGCTAACTCTCTGTGTTCTGCTCTCCAGCTGAAATGGTGTTTAGCTTGATATGACAGTGCTTGAAAATAAAGTTGCTGAAGGAACCCCAATCCATCCAACTCCTACCAGGTTGATGCCAGTGCCAGCAATGGATGCCCACAACCTGGAGAGGGATCACAGGTCAGCAGGAGAGCACTTTAGGAGGAGAGCAAAGGAATTCCATCTGCACCATCCAATAACTCATCTTCACTGGGGATCCAGTGTTAATGTCTGCATGCAAGCGCACAGCAGCCCGGGGAATACACAAGAGGAGGCCTATGATTTTACTGGCCAGTGGAGGACAGGAAGAAGATCCATGGGCTGAAGCACTTCTCATATGAAGACAGGCTGGGAGGGTTGTACTTGTTCAGCCTGGAGAACAGAAAGCTCCAGGAAGACCTTGAGGCACCTTCTAGTATGCAAAGGGGGATAGAAGTAGGCAGGAGTGGGATTTTTTACAAGGGCATGTAGGGATAGGACAAGCGGGAATGGCTTTAAACTGAAAGAGGGTAGATTTAAATTAGATACTAGGAAGAAATTCTTTACTGCCAGGTTGGTGAGGCACTGGAACAAGTTGCCCTGGAATGTGGATGCCCCATCCCTTGGAGGTGTTCAAGGCCAGGTGGGATAGGGCCCTGAGCAACCTGGTCTAGCAAAAGGTGTGATTCATGATACAATCAATGATTCTATAAAAATATCTAAACTTGGGATCTCATTTATTTTTCTTCCAGTGAAACATAGACTACAAATGACTGTAAACAGGACAGATTAATGAAATGTTGTATTTTACATTCCCCACTCCTTGATGCCATATATAGTTTTATACACCAGAATATGGCCAGTATAAAGAATATTATTTCCCTTTTTTTCTTGGTAATATAACCTTTGTGACCTTCATCAAAGGATCACTCCTGGCCAAACAGTCCACACCAACTAAATGTATATTCTTTCCCTAAAATTCAAAGCCTGAAGCAAACCATTGTGTCTCCCATAAATAATTTTCCTTATCAAGAAAATAGTTTGGCTCTAGATTAGGGCACAGGAACAAACCAATGCACATATGATGTGGATGTGATTTAGCCCTGGAGCTAAACAGAAAGTGAACCAGCTAAAAGGTATATCCACACCAAGCCTGCCCCTCCTTCCCCTCATTTTGCCACTTTGCAAATGTGCAATGGACATCATCATGCAAATCACTGAATAAATACAGTGAATAAATAAGCTGCTTTGCCTTTACTGAAGCTTCCCTCGAAATATGCCAGGTTCTGCTCACTGATGCTGGAGATGTTATTGTGGAGAGTAAAAAACCTATAAATGACAATATGCTAGCTCAGTATATTTAGAAACTAACCTGGACAAACTAAAATACAAAGCAGCTTAGAAGGAACGAGGCATATTGGATATCTCTGAAAAATGAGGGGATAAGACACAACAGCATACTGAAATACTCAGTCACAAAACTCTGCATCAGGTTTGACCACAAGACTTAGGGGCTAATGGTGTAGTGCATTTAAGAGTTAATAGTTTCCATTAAAAGAAAATTAAGACACAGAGAAGACAGTAAGACTCTGTACATAAGTCCCAAGGCACAAGAATATAAATATAGGAGAGGATACAACTGCTGTCAGCACAATGATAGTGAATATGTAAGATGGAGAGAGAATGCTATTTGAAGAAAGAACTTACTTTATTCATTTGAAGCTATGCACATTCCAATACTCTTCTTGCTAAAAAAAAGAATGCCTGTCATGACTGTTTTTCTTCTGTATTTTTTCCTGTTGCAAAATTGCATATAGCATGAAAGTTAGTTTGGTTTCATTTTAAATCACAGGAGTTGTTTTTTTCTGAACTGGTGAAGTAATATTGATACTTTTACATCAAAAAGATTATTTTAAAAGATTCCAAAATAGTATTAAAAATCAAATTAAATTCTTGTTTTACTTTTGGCATTTTTAAAGCTTCTATTTAACATATTTTTTAAACTTAGGTTGACTTTTAGATGAACGGTGGGGTTTTTTTTTTAAATATCCCTGTAATAGTTTCTAAGGAACAATGTAGAGGGGAGATAACACAAGGTTTGGATGAAAGGAGAAGTAATAGGCTGAAGGGAAAGTATTAGTTCTTGCCTCATAGCTGAAGCTCTTTGTAGGGGTTAATAGTGAAGCTGGTGAGGGAGATTTGATTGATATATTATACTTGGATTTGAAGAATGTAGTAGCAAAAGCCTGTTTCAAAGGCTCTTACAGAAGCCAAGCAACCAGTGGAAGAAAGTATAGGTCTTTAAAGAGGTAAATAATTGATTAAAAGATAAGAAACAAAGAACACTGTGTCCTTGTTGTGGAGGCGAGACACCACTGGATACATAGAGAGATCTGTGCTTCAATCTTTGGGCTATTCTGCTGAAAAACAGGGTGAAAACCAAGACGACAACTGCAAACAAAGTTTGCTGATGATGCCAAGTTTATCACAATTGTAAAGATGGTGCATGAATTCTGTGAAGAAATGGCAAAGACTCTTGTGAAAGTGAGTGACTGGCAAAAAAATAGCAGATGAAATTAAGTAGACTTGAAATGTAGGTAAATGCAAAGTGACACTGTGGCTTCGCATGTACAACGTTGGGATATGAGCTGTCATCACTGCTCCTGAGTGAGACCTCAGGGACCTAGGGATCAGTCTTGTAAATAATTTTGTTAAATACCATCATCCATGACCTTCGTACAAAAAAATTGGAGAATGTGGAATCTGGAGATTACACCAAAAAATACCAATGATGAAGAGGGAAACAGCAATATGATGTATGAACAGTTGGTGACCTTGAGTACTAAAGTAATCCAAAATCTGTCAGGAACTTGTTCTTGAAATGGGAAAAACCGATCAGGGATAAATTTATCTTGGAAAATAAAATACCTAACTGTCAGGGGATTAAATTCTGGGGCAGCATTTATGCAACCTCATGGGAGCAAAAAAAAAGTCCAACCAGTTTTGCTGTAAAGCTTGATCAGCTAATAAACAAGATCTATTCCAAAATTACATCCTTGTGAATTAACTACCCAAAGGAACAGGGGAAGGATTAATTTCCAGAGTCATCCTTCAACTGTCTTGTAACAGTGCAAACAGTATGACAGAAGACAGGAAACTTTCCCAGGTATCTGAAGATGTGAGGGAGATAGACAGATAGACACAGATAAACAGAGATACAAGCCAGGCATAAAAAGACCTGACCACTAGTAATGATGCCTTGAAAAGCCTCACAGGAGCAGGGTCTTAAGGAAAGCTGTGCAAAGGGATATACTAGTCCCCACAGTCCTGTTAGGGGAAGGTTATAGATATTTACATTTCCAGCAGTACTTTCCAGGTTGCTCTGGATGAACTGTGGTGGGGATAGAACAACAGGGCTCCTCTGCTTACGCTTCTGCCAGTCAGTGCCATCCCATAATTTATGTTGGCATATGAGAGTATTGCCACGTTCTAGTGCAGTTTGAGTCTTTTCAGAGGTTCTTAGCCATGGGGCAACACTAGGATGATGGAGCTACGTGGCTTTGCAGAAGTGCTGCTTGGTGTGTGGCCAGCTCGGTGCTCAGCGATGAGCCTGTGTCTATCTGTGCACATCTGTGTACCCGGGCATGCTACCTTTAACTTACCTTTCCTGTGCACCAGGAAAAGGGCACTGCTGCCGGTTTATACTGGGAGAACTGAGATTATAACAGATGAAAAGAGGTTGCATGAGATTTACAGCCTAAACAAAATTAAAAAATTGATTCTCAAGGTCCTATGGTGTTATATTGACCTCCCAGATGGGGGGTTTTTTTTTCCTTCTCAGTGGGAGACATTCCCTCTACACTCCTGAATTCAGAGAAGTTTTTCATTTTTCTGTGGAAGTACTTTTTCTGTGCGACAAGGTTTTGTGTTATCAATTACAGCAACCAAATTGTTTTTTCGGCATAGCAGGAGAGGTTTGGAAAGGAAACATTTTGAACAATTAACTAAGATGAGACATGATAATTTGGTATCAGCTTTCTATCTGTCAGGTGCATTCTTAAAGGAAAGAGAGATAGACAAGGGAATCAAGGGACTGCTTTTTAGGGAAACTAAATTACTCTCCTGATACCACTGAAAAGTATGTCTGCAAATGTTGTACATGGAAAAGTTGTACACAAATTTTCTTCATGCTTTCTTTCATTTGAAAATGAGGAAGATAAATGGTGTTGGCATAATCCTCTCCTGCTGGAACTCATACAACGTGTATGTCAGAAAGAAACCATTTTTTTTAATAAACACAAAAAGAAAACTAAAAGTAGATAAATGGTGTTTGCACTTCAGAGCAGCCACACACGAAATTCCCAAATATTTTGTTCATGATAGTTAAAACCACAAATAGCCCAAAATTTTCACTTTTCTTGATTTTGGTTGAGCTTTCAGAACACAGTGAATTTAACCCATTTTCTCTATAGAATAAATGGCCGAACTGGGATGGAAGAGGAGGAAAGAAGGAAAACAACAGATAATTGATAATTGACAATTGATCTTTCACAAATTAAAAAAAAAAAAAAAAAAGCCTAGAGAATTCCATTATGAAGAATCTTAGCTCTAGAATATACAGACAGGCCAATTTGATCCAGCTCTAGAAATGTGGCAGCTAAGAGGTTTAAAGGTGGTGCTTTACAAGAACTAAAAAATCAAGTCACTTTCCTTAAAATTTTTTTATAGACATACCGGTTCTTCAAGTTTCCTGTTTCACAGTTGATTCTTCATATATTACATAAAAAACAAATTGCATTTTTCACCTGTTTGGCTAATGCTCATGAGATGCTTTTTGTATGTGTACCATGAGTTCCGAGTCCGAGCCTGAGCTGGAACCCATTTTGGTCAATAGAGGGCTCTCACTTACTCGAATAGGCTTTGGATCATGTGTGTTAGATCAGGATAGTGAGTATCATAATTCAAATTATAGATTTATTTTACGCCGTTTTTTCTAGTACTGGTTGTTTTCAAAAATGTATCAAAAGTACTTATCAGGTTTTTGAGGTCTCAAAGATGATATTTTCAAGCCTTAAAATATAATTAAATTTACCTTAACAAAATCTAACTTAACCAAACAGGTTGATTATTTTGTCTTTTCTCCATGAAAACTATCAGATAGAACATATTAGGTTTTAATCTTTTTTTCTTTTCAAATTTTTTATCTCTTGAAGTGCAAAATTTTTATACCAAAATTTCTGCTTTTTCCTTTTTCCAAATTTAGAGCACTGAGAAGCTAGCTGGAGATTTTGCAGGGAGAAAATGGGCAAGACTTTTACTTTTCAAACTGGTTGTTACCCTGAGCAGCTCCAAGTTCTGCAGAAAGGCAGTTTTGACAGTTCTTAGCAGCTCCTGGGGACAGACTTCCTCCCCAGTGGCATACTTCCAAACCTTCTGTGGCTTTAAAGCTGCATGCTGAAGGATCCCTTATGGTATAGAAAAGCTAATGTTGTCTTTCACAGGCAGAAGAAGGAACTAAGAGGAGAGGAAGCATGACTGACCTGGACAGCTAAAAGAAGAATCCTTTAAAAAAAAAAAAGTGTGGAATAATGGAAAGACAGCCAGAGAGGAGAGATGAATGAGGAATGAGGAGAGGAATTTTCCTGTTCTAGTACAGTTGGTGAGTACTGGGTGTGGGAACCATTCTTATGAATGTACCTGTCTGAGTTCCTCGGCCTTTGAGAAAATACCAGAGACAACTTCTCTTCAGACCATGAGATGGGAGCAAGTGAATCTTTCCCAAAGCCCAGAATTGAAAGAGAGCTTTTGTAGCAGAAAACCATAGTGATTGTGTGCATATTTATTTCTGACAGCTGAAGAATTACTTCCTTTGCTGCTTGCTGACCAAGCACACTAAAAGTTTCTAACAATTGTCCATATCTGTCCTGTATAGGATTAAATCTTCCCTTCTTTTATTTTGGAAACTCATGAACACTCCTGCTTGTAGCAGGTGCTATGAGAGTCCTTCAAACCATACTCCCTGTAACAGAAACACCCACTGCCTTTTTCAAACCAAAGGCTCTCTTCCTCTTTCTTCATTTGTGATATACCCTGTATACTTCTTTTCTTTCACCTTTTCCCTATTTTCTTAATTTTATGTGTTATGTGTCTTTTACTTCTCTCCTAGTCCCATTTCTTACTCCCACCTGCCCTGGGCTCTACCATTTCCTGCTTCCCCAGTGTTTTATGTAGCTTCATAATCTTCCCCCTAGTTCTGCTGTTCGACCCATCTCATCCTTATTGTTATCTTTTATTTTTCTCTGGGGCATATATCTTTCATGGTGCCAAGCTCATTTAGGATAATGGCAGAGATGCGATTGGAGGCAGTGTCACGCTGGAGGCTGTTTACGGATGCCTACAACTCATTCTATTTGTAGGCAATGACAGACAAACAGAGAAATGTCATCACGTGTAAGTCTCAAAAAAGAAAGCAGAAGGTATTGCAAGGAAGGAATGAGGCTGTTGACAGAGCAGGTGTCTTTAGTTGTGCTACAAATTCCTCAGCAGAGTCTCAGCTCCTTTGTCCTCTGAGCCCCAGCAGAAAGAACCTTCCCGATGCTCTTACATCTGTGATACAAAGGTTACCATACCCTAAAAGGCTCCTTTTATGTTTTCTATTGCTCGGGCTATTTTCAATGTTTTGTTCTTGTCATGTGTTTTGTATAGGGTATTAGTTACTATGGCAACCTTAACTGCAATTTGACCAAGAATATAAATGAGAAATATGTACACTACACAGTAATAGTTCTGTATTCATCACCTTCCAGATATTTCACAGGCAGAAGAATTATAAAAGACTTTTTAAGTGATCAGACAAAAGCCCTCAATTTATTTACGAAAACAAACTAATTGCAATACAAATTATTTGAGCCCTGCACTTGTATGGAATGAATTAGGCACAATTTGAAAAGGTAACTTATTACAAATTATTAGAATTATATCTCTGTTAGTGACTCTTCCATAACAGTGACTCAAAGCAATGCACATTTTATATCAAACAAGGTAAAACAAGACAGTTCAGATTCATATTGCAATTAACAGAAAGACTGGATTAAAAATCTGCAAAAGAGATAGAAGGTTCTGCACTGTTCAGACGAGCCCCAAATATTAACTTGGGGGGAAAAAAACCCCCAAGGTCTAAGGAATTTGATAAAATACAAAATATTACTGTACCTGAGTTGGAGAGCCTGGATTCTTAGCAAATTCTAATTTATATCACTGTAAACCAGAATGAGTCTATGGAGGTCAATGATCAGAAGTTATAGTGAAACTCCTGCTGTGCAAAAAGCAGCAGCTAAGGTTATGCACACCTTGAAAGTGTATTGCGACCAGGTTTTGTCGGAGGCAAAAGTCTCTTATTATAAACTCATGATGTAGTCCTTACAATGACAGTTTTCAGGTGGTACATCTTGAGCTGCACATATAGTCCTGTGCACATGCCCACTTGCCAAGGTGCAATATACAGGGTGAGAGACGTGCTCAGAGGAGACAGATCCTGCTAAGCCTCTCTGCAAGGTCCAGCTACTAAGAGGGACATGAGTTAGTCATACTAACACGGAAATTTAAGCACCAGCTCAGGTTACACTTTAATGACAAATATGTAATCAGTTTGGAAAGCTTGGGTTGGGATATTTTTAGAAAAGTTAAGCAAGAATAAATAAGATTAGTAGTCAGATTTGATAATTTCAGTAGTTTAGGTCTTAAATGGCTGATAAAAAATAATGACAATAGTTTGTGGGAGCCTTATCATTAATGAACTGACAAAGTGTGCACCCAGAGCAAAGGAGCTTCAACCCAGATCTCTCTGTACTAGGGGGAACTAAACCCAGTGGTATATTATAACAGGTGTAACTCACATAGGTAAGTTTTCTGAGACCTCAGTCTAACAGAGGAACTTGGCTTTCAATGCTATTCCAACATAACCCAGGAGTATTAAATAATTACTTCAAAAGGGACACAACTCCAGAAGGAACCTGAATTTATAGTGGGGTATTTTCCTTATTTTCATGCTTTTGGAGCAAACCTAGCAAAATTATTATTACGGAATATCTGGGTGCTTGAGTTGCCTGTGTTCTTCCAATGCAATTTCCACCTTTTAAACTTTGTGTCACACATTCTTCTTACTGCCATTCCTGCAAACATTTCAGCGCTAATACGCAAACATCATGAATGACACTCCAGTAAAAATCAGCAAGTACTTAAGTGCTTTCAAGAATAGGGAACTGGTGAACATCTAATTCAAGAGCAGTCAGAGCTAGACATGAGGGAACTGATTCTTTCTGAGTATAAGAAAAGAATATTTTGTATCATGCTAAATTTTAGGTGAATAGGAATTAAATTACAGCAGTACAAGTGAGACATGCATTCATAAAGCTACTGCCAAGGGATAGGAGAATTTTTTCCAGTCTATGTGTTTTGGGACAGGAATATGCAAGTGACACAAATTAGCATTGTTCCTGAAAAATCAATGGACTTGATTTTTCAATTTCTGTCACCTAAAATTCTTGTCCCTGTATTGATCATAGAAGCAGATTGGGAAACAAAAATGGATCAGAATGGTTGCTGATTTTCCTTAGAATTAGAGCATAAGGGAAATGGCATATTTTTGAGGTGTTTCCTTGCTGTATCAACTGGAGAGGGCTATGAAATAAACTCCCTTGAGAGCAAATGGTCACAACTCCATTGATCTGAACTGCATTGCCCAAAATTTATACCAGAAGAGGCAATATCACAATTTCATGAAGATTCTTACTGCTTCTTGTCTGCACACAGAGCTCAGGGGAACAGCAATGAAATCCACAGAAACTTTAGGTACATAATGCTAAGCATAATTTAGGCACACAACACTACCATTTTCAAATACATATTTCTGACACAGAAAAATGCTCAAGCCCATCCCTAAGTGCAATTTTTAGTAATTATGTTTATAGATGTGCAAAAACTAACAAACTATCCCAGATCCTCAGGGTGGGTAAAACTCTGTCCTTGACTGCACATTGTTTCACAGACAGTTAAAGCAAGCAGTGCTTTCACAGTATACAAATCATCTCCTGTTCTCCAGATGAGATCTATGCCTTTTTCTATGCCAGAAAAAGTGTAGATCTCCACGTTCATATTTCTTAGTAGAGGGATTGTAAGAAAAGGTCATTTATTCTACACTTTTAAATCAGGATGCTATTCCAAACAGAACTTCAAACTGATGTATCAGACAGATACAGCTGCAATTCTAGGGAGATTAATCTACCTGAATGAAGCAGTCTTAGTATGTAAACAGATGAAAGCTGGTGGACTTTGTAAACACAGTATTTGCATATCTTTACATATAAAGCAGACATCAAAATGGAACTTAGACTTTACAGTAACTTGTGGAAATCACAAAAGTACTATAAATAGCCCTGTGAATACAGCCAAGTATCCTTCAGTCCCATTCCTCATGACTCAGACCGGTTTTGCAGAGTCAATGCCATTGAATAAAGTAAAATTCTCCTTAAAAAATAAAAATTAAAAAAATCCAAAGCTAATTGCTAATTTTGCTTAGGATAGGAAAAATTGATAAAGGTACAGAGCTGTGAGACACTTGTGACAGATAACAATGTTGATCACCTTAATTTAATAATCAATAAAACCTCAGCTGAATACAGAGGTATTTCTGTAGCTCAGAAATAGTGACTCTATTTTCTTTGTATAAGAGGATTCAGGGAAAGCCTGTGGAAAAAAGCAAACACATCTTACATTTTAAGAAATAATGATCAAATTCAATTCTCAGCATAATTATGGTGCTTGTTTTGGGTTGCTTTTGTTTTGGGCATTTTGCGTTTGCTTGAAGTTAAACTATTCAGAAGCCAATTTGTAGACACAGTGTTAGAGACATGGGTTTGGCAGTGTTAGGTTTACATTTGGACTTTTAGGACCTTTTCCAACCTCAATTATTCAATGAAATATAAGAAAGAAGAATCTGACTGAATATTTTGGCTATCAAAACCTCAGTTAACCTTTGTAGAGATCTTTGTGATGTCAGAGTACACATAAGTCTCCACTATAGAACTGATCAACATCAAAGAACTACAGTTCCTCTCATGGTTCAAATAAATGTACTCAGGCTTACACCTCTGCCTAGAACAGTTGGTGCTGTCCAGGAAATGTTATAGTCAGAAATGCATTGAACCACAGAATCACAGAATGGTTCTGGATGGAAGGGACATTAAAAGTCACCTAGATCCAACCACCCTGCCATAAGCAGGGACACCTTCTGCTAGACTGGGTTGCTCAGAGTTCCATCCATCCTGGCCTTGAACACTTTCAGGGATGGGTCATCTACAGCTTCTCTGGGAAACTTGTTGCAGAGCCTCACTGCCCTCACAGTAAAGAATTTCTTTCTAGTATCTATAATCTAAACTTACTGTCTTTCAGTTTGAAGCTATTCCCTCTTGTTCTACCACTAAATTTTCTTGTCAAAAGTTCCTCTCCAGTCTTCTTGCAGATGCTCCAGCCTTTTGGTCACCATTGTGGAAGTAGCTGAATTTTCCAAGTATATGAGAAATATCTAGAACAGATGTTATATGAAGGGGGTTCTTTGCAGATTTAAGAGAATCAAAAAAACTGAAGTAAACTTTTTTGTTAATTACTGTAAACATGGCCATATTTGGGTAGATTTTTGAGGTATTAATAGCAAGAAGTGGGAAAATTACTGAAGATACACACAATTATTTGGCAACTTGAATTTCTACAAACTCTAAGAATTCTTAAAATTTTAAAGTAAGAATATAGGCTGGCATGAATATATTAAGGCTTTCTGGAATTTTGATTGGAAAATCTCATCAGTCAGGTACAGTGTCTTAGAAGAATGTTAGTCCATGTCTGAAAAAAAAACCAAGCCCACTAGGATAGTCCACAGGTGACCAGGTTATATAAAAATGTGTCTGCTCCAAAGGTGACCAGATTGTTTGAGAATGGATGGCCCACAGTGTGAGCAAGATGGAGAAAATACACATTTAAAAAGTAGTCTACAGAACTATGTTTTAACAAAATCAAAGAAAACAAATCAATTTTGTTCAATTAGTTTTGAATAGGGATCAAAATATTATCACCATTTTAAAATACAGGCAATCATCAAAATTTACAGTAACAGGTGATGCTGCCTCTAAACTGGACACACAGAGCTGAAGCAAACCCCAGTGAGCAGTGCAAGGGGCCATGTCTTTTCAGAGTCAGGTGTGCAGAACTGGTACTGTGGTATCCTGCCCTGTATGACTAATTGCACAAGCATTGCCTTTTTAGTGAGAAAGGCAGCTGTACCCTAAAGTCAGATCTCAGGTTTCATTATTGGTGGTTGTTCTGGTTGCATGCCCTGGAGGTTTGGTCTGGCAGTGAAATCTGAATGTAACAGTTCACTTAGTTTATCTTTAGTGACAATGCATTCTGCTGTAGTTACTGTTTGGTAATAGCAGTGGGGAAGTGGAAGCTGCCCTTTCAAGGCTGGGATAGGAGCCCTGTAGCTTTTTTTTGGTGAAGCATAAGAGATCATCAGAGCATGTGAGCTGTGTGGTGCTGCCTCCAGACCTATGCTGTTGTGCCCCTGAGGAGGCTGGCCTGTGGCACTGAGCCAGGGAGGTTTCAACCTACCACAAACACCAATAAGAAAAGGACTACAATTGTAATAAACAGGATTTTCCTTAAAAAGCTGAGTCTTGTGATAAAAGGTGTAACATATGGAAACCCCACCTACAGCCTGATTCTCACAGAGACCTATTCCAAGAAACTGCAAGAGTATATTATCAACATACCCTTTATATTTCTGAATAATTCTCAATATTAATGCAGGCTCTGTGAGTGCTTTAAGGCATGAATAGAGGCCACAGTGAGCAGAGGTCCACTGATATTTCTTCTTCTGTTTTACAAACTTTATTCTTCAAAGGAGTCTTTTTAATAGTCAGAAAAAGACAGATTGTAGTTTTTTTGTTGGTTTATCCATTACAATTCAACCACTTACTGCTATTCAGAGAAGATTTCAAAAGCAGAAATAGGCAGCTAGATGCTGAACACGCACTGAACACCAAAGGAAGTTTTGCTCCTAACTCCCTCGTGCCTTTGAAAATCTGCCCCAGAAGCTTTAAGCATAACAAATCAATTCAGTGCTGACTCTGTATTATGAGCTCTTGTTTTCACTGCAAACCTTAAGCACATCACCTATTTCACAAAAGAACACAACATTTTCTTATTTTGCAGTAGACTGCATTTTAAAGCCAATGGAATAAAAGACAATGACTGACAGACTCTTTGGTGTACATGCAAAAAAAAATGATACCAGGAATTGCTCTCCTCCTGTGCTAGGGATCATACCTTACCCCCAGCTCCCAAGGTCTTTTTTCTACTGTGGAAAGGACAGCAGTCCAGCTGAGATGACAAAGTACATGCTATCCCTTTGGATGGATCACTATTCTGGTAGTCACTCATCCACTTAACAAGAGAACCAAGGCCATTCACCTAACGTTAACATAAAATTTCTGCAAGCTACCTATACAGCAAACACAGAACATACTCACAGATCATGATCAGACACTATCTGAATTCTTGCTGTCTCTCAGCTAGGGGCCTAAAATTGGGAAAAGTGGATCTTAATCTCTACATGCCTTCGTTGATATACAGGCAGCAATGTCAAGACCTGGAACACCGTGAATGCCTCCTGCACATACTATGAACTAGGAATACTCTAACACCTGTATCACCCACTTCTGAATATTCTAAATGAAAATAAAGTAATAATAAATGATTGAGAACCAAAGTCCTGTGGGAAAAAAAATTATCACACCACATCACTTAATTAACGTCTTTCAAAACTGACACACCTATTTCCAACAAACTCTAAACTGGCAATATTCCATTAAGTTTTCAATGAATTTTTTAAATAGCTGCCTGTAATGAAGTGATCCAGTTCAATCTCATGGACCTAAGAATCCCTGTGATATGGCAGGTCCCTTCCAGACACCAATGTATTTCACACTGATTTTAGGATCTTGCCATGAGAATGTGTGGGGTTTTTTTGATCAAATAAATTTTGATCTATTTCCCAAAATCTTCAAAGGACTCTTATGCTTCCTGTTTCAGAAGACTCCTGTTCCCACGAGGAAGGACCACAGTTAACCACACCCAGAATTTCTAGTTCTTGATTTTTTTCTAACAATAGTCACCACAAATACTAACAAAATTCTAAATTGATCAATTACTTAATCATTTCCTTAAAAATATATTTGAAGACATGAAATTATTGCATGCTTAGATTAGATGCTGATTAAAATCCTTGTTTTGATCTTCTTTCACTCCATTTTACTACCATGTTATGGAGGGCTGAAAATACAGAGATTTAAGGCAATGCCAGGTAAACATGACTTGTGTGTACTACAAGGAACTGATGATAACTAATTTAATCAGAAATCTGTCCATGTGAAAAATGACAGTGATGCTATCTTGAATTCAATCAGAACTCATCTGATTTTTTCAGATCTGTAGTCTGGGAGTTAAGCTCCCTAGAAACAGAGACATAGAGACTTTATACAGGAAAAGGGAAAGGCGAATCTGAGAAGCAGGGTATTTCTGTGATGAGTTCTGATCATAGTGTGTAGAAGTCCCACAGATAGACTAGGTTACTCGTGTTCTCAAGAAGAAAAGCCCCTCTTGTGCATCTTTTTTAGACAGAGAGGAACTCTAATTTAGAAGTTGGGAGAGGAAAGGTAATGGCAACTTAGAAAGTAGAGGAACTGCAAAGGACTAAGTAGGGAGGATAGATCATCACTGCTTGGAACTCGCTGTTTTAGAACAGCTGGCTAAAATGCTGTTAAAGAAGGGAATTAGATGACAACAAAAAATTAATTCGGTAAAAAAGGCTAGACCTCTCTTAGTTTCATGCATGAAGCGTAGAACATGGTTCTGCCTTCTTTCCAAATGAAAAAAGAAATGACTGCTTAAAGAAAGCAGGAAGATACTTAATCTCATTATTTATGAATATCATTATGCCTCTCTTCAGAAGGGCATTTTGCCAGCTTTACTTAAGCAGCTGTTGGGCTCTTTCTCAAAACCCCATCTTTGGATAGTATTAGCAAAGCCAATCACTGTCCAGTGTCAGGCCATCCAATATTTGGGAAGATAATTGAGGTTATGCTGGTGGGTCAATGCTAGCAATGTTTGCATTTCAAAGATTTAGGTGGTCCCTATCTAGTTTGGTCAATATGTGAGTAGAGAAATGAGAGTACATGATCATTTCCTAATGACTCTATTCTGTTGATGGGCCTCTTAGCTTTTTCCTGCAAAGGGAGATATTATTGATAATGGGCTACTGCAGGAAGAGCATATAAAATTCTACCTTTACAGCTGCAAAATTCCACCAGCAGGTTATTCTTGTCCCATACTTATACACAGCTGCTGGGAGTAATGCTGCATTGTAACTGGAACTTCAATGCAACCAATACTTTGATTTTATAACTCCTTCCTTCCCGTTCAGTCAAAATCCTAGATTTATTACTCATATAGGGCATGATCCTGTCGTCACTGAAGTCAGTGGAAAGGCTGCCATTTAGCTCAGGTTAGCAAGGCTTTGATGGATAATTGCATTCACGTGTACTCTGTCACTCTGCAGTAACTGCGAGGCTGTTTGCCTTTGGAAAAAAAAGGGTAATAAATATCTTTTTTTCTCCCCCTACTGAAAGGTTAATATACATAAATGTGTAAGAAATAATTTCAGTGTATCTGCATATGCACGCCCCAGTTCATGATACTGTAACTCCTCTGTGCATCCATGTCATGAGACTGTAGGACTTAGATTAATACATAAAAGAAAAAAAAAACCCTAAGGAAACAGTTTACAGACATTTAAGTAATTTTAAACCTGACATTGTCATGCAGTTTGCTTAAACCAGACTATCAAATTCTTTTTCAGTTAATACAGGGAGATAACTGGCTGTGAAATCTAGCAAGCGCCTGAACAGACTGTCTCCCTCTGCAGGCCTGTAATGACCACTCACTGTAAGGAACTCCTGAGTCAGAAGATCCCTGAAGTGTGAATAGGTACAAATTCAGTGACTGAGGTACATAGATGAAATTCATTTACTCTGAAGAAATATTTTCAGGTGTGGCAGAAGCGATTTCTACAACACCTACTGGGAAAATAAATATAAATGTGGACCTCACAGCATTATTTGTACCCCAGATGTTCTACTGGGACTGTCACAGTTACTACTTTCCAGCTTAGCACAACCAGTGAGCCCACCATCAGAACTCAGGAAACTGCAGCAACAACTTCCTAATAAAAAAACCACAGAAATCCTCTCTGTCTTTATTGCAGGACCCTTTTCTTATGAGCAGGTGAAACGTACCCAAAAGTTCAGTTAGTGTAAGCCATACAAACCCATTTCTTGGAGCACCTGCCAAAGTGAATATATCTCTAGAGATTAAGTCACTTCAGTCAAGGACTCTTTGAGTCTAAGTGTAATTTGTTGATAGTGATTATTTTTAAAGCACCGATGATTGCGCACCTGGTTATCTGTGCATTCTCCCCATTTTCCTCTCATGCCTGTTAACACTTCTTGTGAAGACCCTGCTATTAAAAGGTAAGCCAAAAATTCAACATCAAGATAGAAGGACTGATTCTATCTTTGAAATCTCTTTCATCTGGCAGCCTGGCAGAATTTAAGTCCAACCAAGCAGTCTCAAGGTAGGATGAAAAAAAGAGATGCAAGACACTTGACTAACTGCTCTTGCTGACATGTTTGATTTTTTTATTTCAATATATTTTGTTCTCTGTTTATGAAACTTGCACTGCCACAAGAGTGGTCTAAACCTCAGTTAGGAGCAGTATCTAATAAGGAATAAAAAACTCAAGTACCCTAGCCAGAAGAGATGATTATGACAATTTTGAAAGACCTGCTTAAGATCACCCTTGCTTTAGCTTCACTCCTCTCTATTTCCTCCTTTAACCATTAACCCTTTATCTTTTTTTTTCCTGGCACGGATTCAAAAGTTTCTTCTGTGTTTGCCTCGTTTTACTGCTCTAGTTGCTTCAATGCTTCCCCTTACCCAGCCATCCAATTTTTTTCATGATCAGTATTATAATTTCTCACCATTTTTCTCACGACCTGTTTTCTTGTCCTGTTTTCTCTCTTCTGACAATTTATCCCTCTATTTATGGATTAGTCTTTGCCATGTTAGAAATGGTGGGATTTTTACCTACATTTCCCTCTATTTCACTTTCAACTCAGCTATCAGCTCATTCTTTATGAGAGGAGAATGAGAACATGAGAAGAGTATTAGAGTTACTGGAACACTCTTAGAAATCCCTTTGAAACAACTTGTTTTCTCTGATTTAGTCTTGTCTTTCCTCAGGACCATATGAAATTATTAATTCCTCTACCTCCCAAAAGTAAAGTTTATGAAGACACAATTTTTATCCACTTGGACCTAACATAGATCTCTTCTTGGAATACTATATATCCATATCTGCATCAACTGCCTCTCACCTGATTACTAAGATAGTATATTTGAGAATATACTTCTCATCCACTCTTCAAATTACTGTGTGGGTTTTCTGTCCTTGCTTTCCATCTCTCTTCTCTCTACACCTTGTTTCTGTGTGATCTCATCAGCAAATACAAATTCAACTACCATCTGTTTGCTAATGACTCAGAGATATACTGGTCTACTCCAGACTAATCTCCTTATGTCCAAATTGAAATCTCAGCCTGCCTCTCTGACATATCCTCATGTATATGTAGCCATCATCTCCAATGCATCATGAATCAAACAGACAGCCTATCCTTTCTTATACACTAAACCTTTCTTTCTCAGCCAGTTAGCCCAAAATATGAGTCAAGGATACAACTTAAGTCTTTTTCCTAACACAAGAGAAGATCTTTCGTTTCTATCGACTGGGTTGCAAGACTAAACGAGATGTAAGACTTAGCACGGGGAAACCACACCAAGAGAGCCAGGTTGAAGCATGAGTCTTCCAAATGCTTAAACAAATAGTACAGAAGAGTCATGGTAGCTCAAGTTAACAGCAATTCACTAGATGCTAAACCAAGCACTTTCTTAATAAGTCAGCGTGCTTATAATTAAGACACTGCATAGCTGTGCATCATTCAGCACCGTGGTTACTCTTAGGTAAGACAGCTCAAGGGAAGTAACAAGACTCTCAGTACACTTGGGTATGGAGCCCTCCTGACAGGTATGACCAAAGCCTTCTCACAACCAAACACCTATCCTGTCTCAATGAAATCAGGATCTTTCCAGCTCTGACAAATGTAGTGTTGCCCTTCCCATAACCAATGAGATTTCTGCCAAGAAAAGATTGTTTTCTGAGCTATTTTTGGCCTCTCTTCTCTGCCTCTTCCATATCTCTCCCGTCTGATAGGAGTTACTACTCTTTATTCTCAAAGCCTGCTGACACTGTCACATTTTACTCGCTGTCAAGATACTGACTTACTTGTCTGTTTAGACCATTATCCTAGCTACTGTTCCCCACATTATTAGCCTTGCATAGTCATACCTCATGCTTTGCAGGATCTTCTTATGCTTAACTAGAAAACAAATAATCTTTTTTCTTGAACTACTTCAACAAAGTTCCCTTTTCCTCTGTTAACCCTCCAAATCTAAAATATTTAAACTTCTGAGAAACAGTTCCTAAGTGGAATAATGATCTTGATGTTGTCTCCTACAGGCACCCTGAAGGCTACGATCTACAAATTCCACCTTCCCTCAAAGGCAGAAATGTCTTTCAGAAGTCTTATCTTTCTAACATCAATTATTAATGTCACCTTAAGGACAGATGGGATCAGTATAGGTGCTCTGAAAAGAAAATGTGCTGGAGCCTGTCCCTGAGCAGCTACGTAATGCTTGAGAGTACTTTAAAACAGGCAACTTATATTTTCCCCAACACTTTTGCCAACTGTTCCCCCTAAACTAAGCATTCCAGAGGGGAATGCAATACAGCAGAGCAGGAGCAGGAGCAGGAGCAGGCCCCCCAGGGGTCCTCTTGAACAACACTATCATGATATCCTCTTTGCTGACCACTACACCCTTGAAGTGTCCTGCCTGACAGCCTGTAACCACCTTTTCCCTGTTTTCTCCTTCTTTCTCCAGCTTAGAAGACTATCGATACTTACATTTATTGGCCTGTGCTGGTAGTATATAAAACAATAATGTGGTTGTAGCTGAATTGCAGATGTCATCAGTATTGTTAAGTCTTACAAGAGATTCTAGTTTGGACACAACATTACCACAAAAAGAAAGTGGAGTCCAATCTAAGCCCGTGCAACAAATTTTTAAACTGTAGACAGACTACGGATGGCATGGCCTCCTTTTTATTCTTTATGGTATAACAAATTTGGATTAGGAACATACATAAATATAAATATTTTTTCATTGTTTCAGCCTGGAAGACTGGACTTCAGTTATGACTAAAGAAATCATTAAATGTTTCAAGTCTGAAAACACAGTTCTTGAAAAGAGAATGTGCTAAGTGAGAGTATTTGGAACTGTAGTCTCTGTTTTTGCTCACAACTAAAGAGGCTTATGTGACAAAAAACCATGTGGATGAAGTTGCTCATGGAGAACACTGTTCTACTTTCTGACTTCCTCACACTAAATCTCTGTTCTGCTGAAGATTTATCTTCTTATAGACTTTTTTACGCCAACATAATATTTTGAATTTTTAAGCTTTCACATTTTGAACTTAACAATAACCTTCTGGCAGAAAGCTATAGACTTCTGTGTCCAGTGGCAAGTACAGATTGTGGTTATGGGCTCTGACAAACATCCCCTTTTAATAAGTATATAGTACATTTTCAGATATATTCTGAATCAGTAGTTTTGCTTAGATGGGCAGAAATATTCTTGTGCCTTACAGAAAGATGCTTCTTCCTCCCATAAAATGACAACACGGAAATGTGGATTAAATATTATTAACATAACAAGCTGAAAAAATTAAAAAAAAGAGAGAAAATCTAACCTTTCAGACCTTTGTTTTATATGGCATAGAGGAGCAAAAGGACAAGCTCTCAATTGAAAATAAATCCCTGTCAAGCTACCTTTAAATCACCCTGATTAGTACAAATAGCCTTGACATATACACTCCCCATACTGTCTATAGGGAATAGAGAGAAATATTGCCTCTGTTCAAACTCATAAATTCGTGGATTTTATGGTAGTACATTAGGTACTTAATATACAACAGAGAGATTACAGTCATTAGGTTAGATCATATTCTGTAATTACCATGTTTAGGTACTGCAGTTCCACACTGAGCTCAAGTCAGGTTGGTGGAGACTCCTCCTGGACTGCCATGCTTGTTCTACAGTCATCTTCTGGTTTTTTCATTTTGGGAAAAAAAGTATGTCACACGAGGTTTGTAAAAGTCACTCTGACAGCTACTCGAGACCGTTGAGAGGCTGAAATCTTCTCAGGGGGGTCTGTCCTGTCTTGTTTATCTCAGTAAGGCACTAATTCAGGTGACAAATGGTAACACGCTGAAGGCCGACAATGTTTATGCATTATGGTTCACTGTCATAGGATGTAAGAAAGGAGAAAAGCCATCTTTTGCAGTTATAATGACTGTGGTGCTTAGTTATTTTACCTTATCCAGGTGCTATGAGGGGAACAAATTAACACTTGCATAGCTCAAAAGAGAAGGAATTGGGTCCCAAAAGCTCAGTGAAGCCCATGAAGTCCTCAGAAGAACAGAAGGCCTATACAATAAATCTGCGCTGTGTGAGTCAAGACCAAGAAGGCACATATCATATCATACTGGAGCTTTGGCAGAATCTGCCATGAGTAGGATTAAACAGCAACTTCTCAGGAGTGCTTACTGAAACAGCACAGCAAGAAATGATACCATTATTTCTGCTTTCAGCTAGATGCAGAGAGCTATAAATGGTGTTTATTTATGACTTTTCAACTATCCGAACTCAACCGACAATACAACAAAACAAAACAAAAAATTATTGGGCCAGATGCAGTGCAAACAATTCCTCGTTTCAAAAACCTGAGCCTCAGACTACTGGATGCCAGAAAGCAAGAGTCTCAGCTTAAGCTTAGTTCCTGTTTCCATCTTTCTCACAATCTTTAGTGAATTCCCCCCGGCCCTCTGACAAGGATAAGTGGAGGAGCCTGAGCAGCTCCGACTGGGGAATTCTGCACAGCAGCTTGGCTACATGATGTCTGGTACTAACAAGTATTAGCATCATTTTACTTTCACGAATGGAAAAAAATGACTCCCCGAGGTGTTTTTAAAATCAGGATGAATGCTAACTAAGACCAGATCGCTTCTGTGGAAGTGTTTGGAGGGCAGTGGGTTTGGGAGCTGTGGGGAAAGGCAGTGCAGGGGCTGCAGCCCGGGCCCGGGAGGGAGGGAGAGCTTGCCACGAGATGGCAGCAATGCCACGTCTGGCTCGGCAGCCTGCCTGGCTCTGCTTTTTAATTATTTTTTTTTTTTGTCCAAGTGAGAACCACAGCGTTTTTACATAAATACAAGCTTATTACAAAGTCAGCCTACCTCGTTCAGTGCCCATTCACCACCTTCGTGCAACTTACAATGAGAAAACAACTTTACATATTTCCCCACGAAAGAAAACTCATCATAAGTGAATAATTACAACCTTCAAATTACCTTTCCAAAAGGGCTTGTGTTTCTGTCTTTCCTTCCTATGAGTCTTTGTGTTTTAGTTACGGATTAAACTGAGCATTAATTATGGAGTCAGGCCCAGGGTGCAGTGGTGGTGACAATTCATACTGGTTTGAAAGTCAGGGTTGGGCAATTTTTTGCCACCTGTTTGAAGGTAGGCCTGGCATAGAAACCCTTGTTGGAACCGTGGAGCATAGGGACCTGTGACAGGCCAGCCTTGGGTCACCATTTCGTTTCCCTCGGGCTCAAGGAACCAATCCTGCCTGCTCCAGGCTGGTGGTGGAGTAGCCTCTGTGTGCATACTGCCATGTCATATTTTGATTGGTTTTTCTTCAGTTTTGGAAAGGATTGTTAATGGCAGAAATTCCTCTTGGCAACAAGAGCTCTCGAGAATGGCAACATAAAGACAAAGCAGTGTTCCACAAGGAGATATTGGCTCATCGCCTTCCTCTTAGGAACAACAGCTTGTTCTGAAGAACAACTTAGAAGGAACGAGCAGGGCACATTTTGGACATGAAAGCCTTCCTGTCTCACGAGCGGGGACGAAAAGCAGAGGGGAATTTCACCTAGGGCAAGGGAGCCCAGCACCCGCACCACTCGCACCCCGCATGTGGCTGCGGGAGGCGAACTGCAGGCAGAGCCGGGGGACAGAGCACCGGGGAATCGCAGCAGGAGCCTCCCGGGCAGGTGTAGCCCTACAGCCACTACCCTTCTCCGCGCCGGGGGACACCGGGCCCGGGGAAAACAATCTGTCCCCTGGGGCCTTTCGGTGGCCGGCAGCAGCCGCCCGGGGCCGCGGCCGGGGCAGGGGGCGAGGCCGGGGCCGCCCC
>VZRQ01009435.1:267793-290202 GCA_013397975.1 Machaerirhynchus nigripectus | reverse complement strand
CGGCCTCCGCGGGACGAGGGGCAGCTGCTGCCGCGGCCACGCCGCTCCCGGGGCGGGCCGACACCCGCGACTCATTTGTTAAATACACTGTAGCCGGTTATGTCGTTTGACATTTAAGTGTTTTCTTTTCATGGCTGACAGCACATACGAAAAGCTGGAGGCTGGATCGTGGTTATTCAGCGACGATCCGACGTGTTTTGCTTACATACAAAGGCTTTGCCAGGAACGTTTGGGCACTGCCTCTGATGCTCCTCTGCAGAATGTAATTATACCTGCTTAATGTGAAGCAGCAGCACACCTCCTTAAAGGCTAAAGACTGACTTAATATTGAAGTCAAACAACAGGTTGAAGGGGAACCACCGGGGACAGTTGACATAATTCCTTCCCGTTTACCTTCCCAGGCAATTGAGCACAGGTATCTATATTTAGTCAAATGTAATCCTGAGGCTGAAATTACGTTTATATTTCAGAGAGTGAAAAAACTCCTTCCTTAGTAACATAAAGACCCAGGGTTTCAGGAGCACATAAAATAATTTTAATTATTAGATTCTCTCTGTTTTACCAGCCCCTTGCCATCAAATCATTTGGTCACTGTAAAAGGAATTCACCCGGGTTTTGCTTGGTTTGGGGGTTTTATGAGCGAAAAAAGAAACAAGTGCTGAATTTCTGGAGGTGTTGCCACAGGCATTCCCATATCTTTCAGTAAAATGACAGGTGGGCTGCTTTCCACATTGTTCCTCGTTATGAAATGAAATGGAAACCCTTTGTTGCTGTGCAATTTTCTGTAACTTTTCTAAGGAACGAGGAAGGATGAAAATGAACATTCATCATCGTTCACTGTGGTAGACTTGAGGTACAGTTCTATACATTTCTTTGGACTCATTTTGTCTGATTGATGGACCTGAGTGTTTTGGAAAACATTTGGGAAATTCTTCCCTGTTCATTGTGCTTTAAACATCAAGGGAAATTAGTATGGAGTCATTTAAAGGAACCGCTTTCCCAGAAGCTACCCTATCATAGCAATTATGCTTCAACAAGACAGACAGGACAGTATTCAGCTATGCATGTTAAGATGGGCTTGTTTATAGAGCCATTTTCTAATTCTGATATGTTATATTGTAACAAAAGCAAACATTAAAAACCCTATTGATTTGCTTGAAAGACAAAACACATCTGTATAATTTCTGTAAAAATTTGTACTGGTATAGAACAAATGGTAGATTTAGACTCAATTCAGACTAAAATTCAAGAAAAAAGAGAGTAAAATACGTTTCTGCTGTGACCTAAGGTCTGTGGACAACCTACATTCAGTAGAACCTATATTCAGTAGGAATACGTACTGCTTAATACTTACAATTGTTCCAGTACGTATTTTCAAGGTAATTTCCTGGACGTGTTTGGATAACCAAATACAGCACCTTCATTGCCACCTAATTGCCTCAAACAAAATGTACATAAGCAGGCTTATGCACAGAGGTATCATTCAGATTAATGGAAATAGCAAAGGGAAAACATTTCTGTTCTTAAATTAGATACAGACAGTTGAAGGACTCTCACGTCTACAGTTCAGGATTTTGTTTTAAAAAATAAATAAATAAACCCCAAAACATTTTATGTACCTTCTGGTTGCTGATATCACTTTGTCAAAATAATTGCTATAACTACATCACACAAAGTTACTACTCTGTTTAAGGCCTACTCCTGTTGGACTGAGAGTGTTTGTCTCTTTTAAAGTCTCTTTTTTTTCTCCAAAGCAGTGCTCTTCGAACTGTAAGGCTGGTCTCTCTAGAGATGCTCCATTCTCTTCCAGAGAAGACTTAAGCAGTTCTGGGGAAAATGAGCTGTAAAAAAGGAATTTTTAAAAGAACATCAGAGCAAGGTATTGAATGCACAGCTGCAAAACCAAGTATTTGATGGATGCATTCTCCATGCCTCAGCCCAATGAGAAATTTGTCATAGGCATAGCAGAGAATATCCAGCTCTGACCATGTAACATGTTAATGTAAAAATGCATTTATTTTTTGGTGAGATCTGTATCTGTCCCATTTTTTTGGATTGAGATATGTATAGTCCTTAACTATGTATAGGAATAGGAAAATTGGTCAGCTTGAATATAGTGTAGTGGAGAGTACATCAGTTCAACAAAGATTCCCCAAACACTCATTTTAGACTCTTGAACCCATAGTTGAGGTTTGAATTCCCACTGTCAGCCAGTAAAGATTTTTCAGTTTCCCTGGTGTGTGTGTTGGGAACAGGATACTGGCATGAGGAGCTGGAGATGGTTTACAGGCACATGAAGACATGAGCACACATGGAACTTCAGGGTGTATTGAAATCTGTGAGGGCACTTCAGCACCGTCTCTGATTTTTATAGATAAGAACCGTCTGCAAATTGTCTATACTGCAATTCTGTCTATTTTACTGACTCTCACTCTCATGTCCCTTTATACAGACATGTACGATTTTGATCAGACAATACGGTTTTTTTTGGGAGGGGCAGTCGTTATTTTTCCCCCTGCAGACTGCTTTGTCTATACAAGCACTTCATCTTATTTTTACTCATGGTGTGGTATTAGTATTACATATTCATTGGCAGACACAAGTTTTGAAAAAGACATCTATGGCACTTAAGCCTCAATAGCATTTACACTCATAAAAACTCATGTCTAAACAAATTAGGAACAATCTGAAACTGTAAATATTTTGAGCTATGCATTCAAGATTTACCATGCTCTATAGAAAGGCTGAAAACCCTCAGAGACCACTGTTTTCAAGTTTTTCAAAATGTAATCTGTACACCATCACATTAAACTCCCTCTTATAACCTTTCCTCAGAGAAGTAAATGCTTGATAGTGTGACTGTATAAAACCTCCAGTGGGTTTAAAGATAGGATGTAATTTCATCTTCCTCAAATCTGTATTAAACCATCGTGTTTCTCTTTGGCTATGATGACATTATTCTGCTGGCAAGCAGCTTTCTGTGTGAGCACGGACACTGCAGCGTGGTGCCGGGCTGCCTGTAGCCGGCAGGGGATGCAGTGTGGAAAGGGGAGTTGCTGGTTTAACTGTACAATCCACTGAAGCAGTGGCATAAGTGTGAGATGTGATCTCTAATAAAACTCAAGTGTACAATTGGATTCAAGCCAGGGTCACAGAATAAGAATCTGGCCTCTAGTTCTCCATATGGCTGCAAAATTAGCCATATTAGACTGAGATAAATTGGAT
This sequence comes from Machaerirhynchus nigripectus, assembly GCA_013397975.1. Classification (NCBI taxonomy): domain Eukaryota; kingdom Metazoa; phylum Chordata; class Aves; order Passeriformes; family Dicruridae; genus Machaerirhynchus; species Machaerirhynchus nigripectus. Next base: position 286,977 of record VZRQ01009435.1, on the reverse strand, counting down.
GTTCTTCCAATTTTTGCAGTGAGCAAAGAATAAGAATCATATGGAAATTCTCCTGAAGTGTATGAATCACTTTCTTTTACTTAGAAGTTTTACTTTTCTACGTCAGCTGTAATTTCCCTTAAACCATTTTTATCAACCACTAACTTTTGAAATAGGGAAAAAATGGCATTAATGCCTGAGGAAAGCTGTGAGATCTTTCTTTGTCCTGACACATCTTTGTTCTGGCTGGATGAAAGACTTCACTCCACTATATGACATTTCTATTGCATTTAAGAAAAACTACACTGTATTTTTTCTAAGCATTTCTCAGGGGAATAACTACTTACACAAATTACTTGGATTATTGTTAGTGTTATATTGACACCCAAAGGTGACATATATCAGTTGTCGGCATTTAGTAACTGAATGTTAAATGGAGGTGTGCATGCACTGGAAACTCTTTCAAGAGGAATAATGCATCTTATTTCTAATAAAAAGTCTTACTTTCTCAGAGACAACAATTTTTTCTGCATTTCTTTCTCATACAGAAAAAAAAAAAAAAAAAGAAGAGAAAATGATGGTAGTTTCTTGCCATTTTTACCTGGAGGACACAATCAGTTAAAGGACAAAACAAGATTTAATCACTCTTACATTGCTGATGATTAACGAAAATTCTCTATTAATCAGAATATCATCAATGATCTGCTTTTAGGAAAAATAAGGAAAAAAAATCACAATTTCTAGCAATTATAGTAATACTTTAATTTCCATCATAAAAATTAATCACAGTTTCTTACAGATTTTTAATTATTTCATTATGCATTTTAATGATACATTCATGCATATTCTGTAGTAGTGATTTAACTTCTTTCAAGTAAATTTCTTGTCTCACCCCTGTTATGTAAAAGGTAACTTCAGGCAGTTGTGAGAGACGAATTCTGCCGCATTGGAAACTGAAATTTGTACTGATTTCAGAAATAGCTCAATTGGCTACTTTTGAACAGATTCCTACTCCAAATAATCCAGGCAAAGTAGATATTGCAGCTGAATAATGGAGTTAGACCCTCTTTAATTTGAGCTCTTTTGGATGTGAACTTCTGACAATGTTTGCATCCATGAATGACTTTAAGAAAGGAAAACTAGGTGAATCACAGCAACCAGCCTTGATAATATCAAGGTATTTATGCATATGTGGAAGCAATTTGTTTTTAAACAGTGTCTTTGGTATCTCTGAGCATCTACCTCTACCTTACTCCATTCTTTTGCTCTGCTTTTTCCTTTAAAGACATTGTGAAGAAAAATACAGAGAGAAACCTAGTATGATTTTAGTCTCTGCATGTTTTATGTCTGTCTTACAGTATCCTATGGATACTGAAGTACAGAATCATGTTCTGTGTTCATGTCTTTGTTGTACAGTGGCTTTCCAACAGAAACAGTTGCAGCACTGCAGCTGACGCAGACCTGAATAAATAATAATGAATAAAACTTTTAATGCAGTGTTTGTTTTGCAAATTTGGGTGAAATATGGTCAGCATTTAAAAATTACATTTTGCAGTAGTTGCTTCGTGTCTTCTGTCCAATTGCAAGGCAATGTTTCTTTCATGCAATTTTGCCAAACGAAGTTTTTCTTATTTTTTAATTCTTTCTTGTCGGATAATTTTCCTTGTTGGTTTTTTCTGTTTGTTTGGTTTTTTTTTCCTAGGGAATAATTTCTAAACCTATGTTTGAGGGTTTTTATTGAGATGTTCTTATAATTCTGATGTTTGTAGCAAACCTTTGACATTAGTCATAGAGTAAATCAGGGTCTAGGGATATATCTTTCCCTCACCCATTGTATGATTTTCAGATCAAATATAGCCATGATACAATATTGCATAAATCATTGTTTACTTCCTTTGACCTTTATTACTTGCCATATTTTGTTCACATATAAACCCCAAAAGAACACAAATATCCAAACTTTTATTTTACTTACACTGGTGCTGAAGCACAAGCAATTTACAGTGCACTGGGAACGAAAGTGCAGCCAGCCTTGCTCTGTACTTTAAAGCTGGGTTCAAGGGTGGGCATAAACACACTGGGGACTACAACCAGCTTTTCTTTTTTAAACACGGGCCCAGCTGTAGCTTGGATTTTAAAGCATCCTCACTGTGTTTGCAAGGCCTGCTGCTAAAATGGATGGGTTAGCTTGGCTTGCTCTGCAGAGTGTATCCAGAATACACAGCTGAGATCTTAGGCTTGGCTTTGGGCATTGTGCTTGAGGTTGCCTTGTGTGAGCACCTTGGGGTTCAGCCTGAAGTCGTGGTGCATATAACACACACCATGTAACTTGGGACCCGTGTCACACCGCTGCTGCACAACACAGATGGAGCTGCAAGGAACAGGGAGGCCACTCTGTCATGAAACAGCTGATGTTGGGAAGCAAGTGGTTAGATATTGCAGGAGTATACATGAGCTTACAGAACCTGCCTTGCCCTGAACCTAGCAAAAAACCGCAGGTGACTGTGAGGGCAAGAAAAAAAGGAAGAAAGAATAATGTTTACATAACACTGACATTTTTGAAAAGCCACTTTGATAAAATAATAAAAAGCAAAATTTAACTTATTTTTAGACTAATTTTGCATGCTTCTTGCTGTGAAACAAAATGGTCATGACAAATCACAGTGTTCTCACTAATGTTTGTGGGATATCAATGCAGAAGCTGACTGCACTCAAGTGACTAAGTACACTATTTTAGCTTTGCCCCAGCAGCCAGATTCTCTATTGGTATCCTGCTGATGTTTCTTATAATACATAGATTGAGTCATACCAAGCATTTTTTTGAGGGGGAGGGGGAAACATTTTGTAATTCACTTTCAGAACCTCAGTTCAATCAAAAAACTGCTAATATCACAATCAGTGACCCTCTGCATTTGTAGATACCTCTCTTGAGAAATTAAATAGATTTTCTTTATCTCAGCACGTAAATATCCTCAGCACACATTTTGACCCATTGTTTGCAGTGGCTCTAACACTGAAGAATGTAGTGTTAATAGATTTTATGAAGTCAACAGTGGCAGCAGGAGTAGCATTTTGATCATTAGCTGTACTCATGTTTCTGTCTAGCTTTCCTGTGAAACCTGTATAGGGGAGGCTTTTTCATTATATTTAATTAACATAAATTAAAAATACAGAAATTTTCCATTCTTTTTTCCTGGTACATAATGTAGTTAACTGGAAAAATCTGCTAGTTGTAGGGGAAAAAAGCATTCTGCTATGCAGAACTAGGTGCTTGGACATAGACTCTAGTCATCAGTGAAGTAGTTTGGGTTGCTTTATAACAGATTTTGACCAGTTAGGACCTGATCCAAAGATTGGGGAACTCACAGAATTTAAACAGTCTCATTAACCTTGAAAGACTTTGTATCTCACCTTTCTTATAGCCACATATCACGCTGAGAACTTGCATTGAAACAAGGACGCTAGAATAAATCTAATACCGTTAAAAAATTCAAACTCTTAGTTTGTTATGAAATTGATCACAGAAATGCTGTTTAGAATCATAGAATGATTTGGGTTGGAAAGGACCTTAAAGATCACCTCGTTTTAATCCCCCTGCTTTGGGCAGGGATTCCTTCCACTAGATCATGTTGCTAAAGATCCCAACCAACCTCACCTTGAACAGTTTCAGGGATCATCCACAGCTTCTCTGGGCAACCTGTTCCAGTGCCTCACCATTCTCACAGTCAAGAATTTCATCTTAATGTCTAATCTAAACCTACTGTTGTTCAGTTTTAAGCCTTTCCCCCTTGTCCTGTCACTATATGCTCTTGTGAAAAGTCCCTCACTGTCTTGCTTATAGGCCCTCTTTAGGTACTGGAAGGTGCTCTAAGGTCTCCTGGAGAGTTTTCCTCTTCACACAGAACAGCCCCAACTCTCTCAGCCTGCTTCCATAGGAGAGGTGCACCAGGCCTCTGATCATCTTCATGGCCTCCTCTGGACTTGCTCCAACGGGTCTATATTCTTACGGTGCCAGGGGCCCAGAGCTGGACTCCAGGTGGGGTCTCACGAGAGGGAGTAGAGGGGCAGAACCACCTCCCTCTAACTGCTGGTCCCATTTCTTTCAGTGCAGCTCAGAATATGTTTGGCTTTCTGGGCTGCAAGCGCACATTCTGCATCACATCAAACTGCTCATCCACCAACACCCCCATGTCCTTCTCCTAAGGGCTGCTATCAATCCATTCTCTTTACAGCCTGTGTTTGTGCTTGGGATTGCCCCAACTCCTGTGCAGGACCTTACAACCGATCTTGTTAAATTTCATGAGGTTTGCACAGGCCCACCTCTCAAGCCTGTCCTGGCTGGATGTTGTTGCTTCCCTCCAGCATGTAGACTGCATTGCAACTCGGTGTCATTTGCTTGAAGATAAATGATGCCTCAAATTTTTTTGACCTATCTTGAAATGTATCTCACTCCACTGGCTTTCACCAGTTATATAATTTATTTGGTTCTGAGGAAAGATTAACCTTTAATTGCTTTCTTTAGCAACATTTAGTAAACAGGCTGATAGCATGGAGATGATCTATGCAAACAGCAAAGAAGGATTTCTTCAACCCATGTTGCCATGACAATTTAGATTTTTCTTGTCAACTCCTGAGAAGCTTCGAAGTAATTTCTTTAAAGCAATGAATCAGGGGATATTTTGGAAATTGAAGTTGCTCTTTTTTCAATTTAGTATCATTTAACACAGTAGGGACCTGACCCAAAAGATTTTAAGATCTACAAACAAGAACTATTGCAAAAAAGATAACATCATGTAACATTCTTTGTGGATCTCTGATGATTTATATCAGCAGTGAACTGACTTCAGATGGATTATCAAGAGACTTAGATTTTGTTTATTAACTACATGATAATAATAAATAGTTATAAAAATAAGAATGGATAATGAATAGTGGGGAGGCCAGCTTATAGATGTCTTTTTGATCCTCATGACAGTATTTTATCTTGCAGTTATTTTGAGGTAATTAGTTTACAGAAGGATTATAGAACAAAGATGGACTAAACATTTATTTTTGTTACAGTTACAATTATAACATTAGTTCAATGAATGAGAAATAAAATCAAAAGGCTGTTGTCCACATATTTTTAGCACATAGAAATTACTATCCAAGATAAGTTCCCAGTACAATGTTATTAGTAATCAAACTGAACTTCCCTCTTGTTATTTGTTTTAATCGAAATAGACTGTTTTGAAAAAGAACTAAAACTGGTCCAAACTAATTTAATTTAATTCAATTTCTAAGAAATAAATTACTGGCTTAATGAGGTATTTCTTAGGTTGCTGTTAACGCTGATGAAAACATAGTAAATGAAAAGAAGATAATGTGAAATGCTGTTTCTGCTGGGAAAATACATTTCTCTGTATAGAAGACAAGAAAAGTAGCTCGGTAATGGTTTTCTTTTTAAAATGTTCCTGGCAGATGATGGCCACTGTGTTGGTGTAGTTTGTTTACCACTTTGCAATAGATTTGAGATGAGTCATATCACATTAGAAGGAAAATTGAGAAGTTGTTTTGTCAAAGTGAATTCTGTTTTCCTTTTTTGTCATATATACTCAAATTATTAGTTCTCTTTAAACAGAGACACCTAATTGATTTTTTTATAAGTGTTTTTTCTTGTTGCATCCATAAATCCATGTTCCTGTTGCTAGAAATGGTAAATGCAGATATATCCTTTCCATATATGGAATAAGGTGACTGAGCTGGAGTCTTCTGTCAGTTCACCTCATGCATCTCCTTTAAACTATTTTATTTTCATCCTAGTTTGAACCACAGTAATACAACAACTATAAGCATGGTTGTTTTTCTCAAGCCTTTCTGTCCCCTTGCCTTCAGAATGGGAGCTGACTGAATAAGGACTATAGGATGGGCTCTCAAGATTTCAGGTTGTATAGAGATTTTTATTTCCATCTTACTGACAGAAATTCCTTACTGACTTTGTAAGTCCACTTTACCTGTAATGCATCTCAGTGTATCCACAGTGTTAGGAAAAATGATACTTACAAGAATATTTGGTAAAGAAACAGACTTGTGGGTTGAGTACTTATGACACATCAGGTGCTACACATTCAGAAGGAAGAACAACCTTCTTTTTAAAAAATATTTGATGGAAGAGAAGATCCATTTGTTTAATAGAACATGGGCATACTGAACAATAAAACATGTCTGAGCTCATTTTCCCTGCAGAACAAGCTTTAGTGTTAAGTTTAAGGATGATGGGAAGGGGGCAGAAGGTAGTTTGCAGTCGAGAGCCTAGATTGTAGTGCCAAATACCTGCAGTTACCACTGCCATAAGAGAAAATTGCAGATATCAGCACTTTTGAACATAAAGAAATTTGTGCTGTACTTACTTTTACACTTGAGAATCTTCATAATTTGAATGCAATATAGTGCTGTAAAGGGAACAAATAGTCAACAGTATTAAACATTTACTACTGTTATCTCCCAGGTAGTATCTGAATTAAGCAAAGTTTTCAAACCTATCGGTGTTGTGTTATCATTTTAGGAAGAAGAATTCCTCAAGAGAAGTTGAAATTTTTCTTTAAAACTGCTGTACTTAAGAATTCTGTATATTAAAACAACCAAAACACAAAAAAAAACCCAAAACCCAAAAAACCCCAAAAAAACCACCAAAAAAATCCCAAACAAAAAAACCCCAAACAAAGGAAAAAGCAACCTGGATCTGATGTAGTCCGGAACAAAACATTTGTGATTACAAAGCAAACAAAAATCAGAATTTGGAGTGAAGCCGACTCAAACACTACTGTCCATACTGCATAATGGAGGCTGTTGTCCATGGCCAGAACTGAAAACAGTCAGTTCCACCTCCACTTATATTTCCTCTAATGAGTATTCATCATTTTTATATCTATCCCCTATTGATAGCAACTAAATACAGTTTCTTGTGGGTCCATTTTTCTTTCTAAGAAACAGGCTGTTTGTAAGGGTTGGGCAGGCTCTGTTGAAAAAAAAATCTACCCAGTTTTATCACCATAGAATAGGTTCTAAACTTCTTTTGATATTGTGCATCACTCTGCAGACCATATTTCCAGGATGGATATATTAGTAGAAATATTTCGAATGTGCTTTGTCACTGTATTGGTTTTGTGTGGCCAGGTTTTGGTAGTTGAGATGCTACAGGGGTGGCTTCTGTGAGAATCTTCTAGAAGCTTCTCCTAGTAGAGCCAGTGCTAGCTGGTTCCAAGACAGACCCACTGCTGGCCAAAGCCGAGCCCACCAGTAACAGCGGTAGAGCCTCTGAGAGAACACAGTAAAGAAGAGAGAAATAACCTGTGCAATGGCAACTACAGCTGGGAGAGAGAGCAGTGAGAATGTGGGCGAGGAACAACTGCAGGCACCCAAGTCAGTGAAGAAGGAAGAGTAGGTAGTGCTCCAGGTACCAGAGATTCCCCTGCAGTATGTGGTGCAGACCGTGGTGAAGCATCTAGGCCCCTGCAGCCTATGGAGGTACATGGGGGAGCGTGGAGGAGACCCCCACCAGAGCAGGTGGATGCCTGAAGGAGGCTGTGACCCTGTTGGAAGCCCACACTTGAGCAGGCTTCTGGAAGAACCTGTGGACCCATAGAAAGAGTAGCCCACACTGCAGCAGGTTTGCTGGCAAGACTTCTGATCCCACAGGAGACCCACGCTGGAGCAGCCTGGTACTTAAGGACTGCACCCCGTGGAAGGGACCCATGCTGTAGCAGTTTGTCAAGAAGTGCAGCTCATGAGAAGGACTCATATTGGAGAAGTTCATGGAGGACTGTCTTCTGTGGGAGGGATCACATGGTGGAACAGGGGAAAAGTGTGAGTCCTCCTCCTGAGGAGGAAGGAACAGTAAAGACAAATCTGTGATGAACTGACTCTAATCCCCATTCCCTGTCCCCCTGCACCATTAGGGGGAGGATGTAGAGAAAATATCGGGGTGAATTTGAGCCCTGGGAGAAGGGAGGGGTTCGGGGGAGGTATTTTAAGACTTAGGTTTATTTCTCATTATCCGACTCTGATTTGATTGTTAATAAACTAATGTCATTTCCCTGAGTGGAATCTGTTTTGCCTATGACAGTAACTGGGGAGTGATCTCTCCATGTCCTTATCTCTGTCCATGAACCTTTCATTACGATTTCTCTCCCGTGTCCAAATGAGGAGGGGAGAGATAGAGCAGCTTTGGTGGGAACCCCCACCCAGCCAGAGCCAACCTGGTGCAGTCACGTAACACTGGTATTGCAGGTACAGGTAAATCAGAAGCATTTATGTACTGTCTCAACAGCAGTTTGCTGCTCAGATCCACTCAGTTATGCTACTGTTGTCTTAGGTATTGTCCCAAATGTGCATGAGAATCAGGTCCCCTGAGGGTAAAAACTCAATTAAAAAAAGAAACTACTCTTTGATTCTAGAAGGATAATGCACTGCCCAGTGTAAAAAATGAGCCATCGTGGTGACAGACTGTGTCAGGTGAGAGATGAGCATTCAGCATGGACAGCCAATGGAAATCATTCTTATATTTCATTGACACATTCTTCAATAGTGCCACTGAAGAACACAAGCTATCTCAAAAAGGAAGCTACATATGAAAAAATATGACAGCATTTAATGGAGGTTTCAGTCAGGACTATTTTATTTTTTTAAATCAATCCCTCCTCTTGCCATTTTCCGTCTTCCACTCTTTTTTTTTTCCTAGGATATTTTGTCTATGTTTACATTTATTCTTAAAGTCTGTTAGGCAGTGACATAGGTGTGGTGTGATTTATTAATTTGCTTTATGGTATATCCCAGTGTGTAGGGACCCATGATACAAAAGATTATAGAGAAAAAGAAAAGAACATAGAGAAGATGAAATGGACAAGGTGGTCAACATTGTGACAGGAAACTGAAGTCTGGGAAATGTTATTTCTCACTTGACAAGAATTAAACAAGAACCCTTATCTTCTGAAACTTAGGCCGTAGGAGTTTCATGCTGCCCTATATTTTACAGAGGACATATCCCAGGTTAGTTCCCTCATAACCATCAACCATTATTCAGGGTTTTTTTTTCTGATTTCCATTGCTTGCATTTGTTTTACTGGAGAGCAGTGTATAATCAGCTTCCCTTTTTGCCACCAGTAACACAGAAATACTGATGTAGTCTTACTAAGCAGAACTGGTAGTATATCTCAAAACTTGAAGCATCTGCTGGCAATTGTCCTCAGTGGAAGTTCTGGTGCCATTGCTGTGAAGGTCTGCTCTGGTCTCAAATAGCAACTGGTGCCCTCATGGGCATGGCAGTTCAGCTGCTAAGCTGATACAGGCTTTATGCTGACATGCTGAAAACCACAGCTTTTATCTTGGAGGACTGGCAGGGCTGGCACCATCAGATTTGCATAATTAAGCACTATTTCTCTTTCTTCTTCCCTCACTGTTTCTTTAAAATTTTCCTTTTGCAGAGCTTATCTTTCTTGTTCCAGTTACTCTATTATTTCCTCTTCTGCTGAAGGAGTGAAAGATACCTTCTTTATTATTCCCCAACGTGGCTGTTTAACATTCTCAAGGAAGAAAATGCCCAGGGTCTAATCTGTGGTGACTCCTGCACTGGGGGCAACCAGCACAAAGGCTGAAGATGGGCATAGGGCACTCTTAAGACCTGAAGAATTAAGTCAGGGACATAAACTGTGCCCAGATTTTGTGCACGTCCTACGAATTTGGTTAAGTTTATGTCTTCACATATTTAAAAATGCAAAAAGTGTCACATCAAATCAGACCAAAATAACCTCTCTCCGACAATGGCCATTAGCAAATGTATAGAGAAAAAATTGCAGGAAGCAAGATATAGACAGGCTTATATTTTAGCAGCCTCTGGGCAGTTTAGAGAACTCCTAGCCAGAGGTTGCATCTATGTTCAACATCCATCAACAAATTTAACCTTCATGAATCTGTTCTTGAACCTATTCATAATTCAGACTACCACACTATTTTCTGACAATCTGTTTTACAATTTAATTCCTGCTGTGTGGAAAAACACTGCATTTTTCTTGTTTTGAAGCTTCTACCTGCTCATTTCATTGAGCGCTTCCAGCTTTTCAGAAATACTTCACCCAGCACAGAACTTTGCATCTGATGAATAGGAAGGACTTATGTGAGTCTGTAAATTGCATATTTTTCCCATGCAAATGTAAAAAATTCATATGGATATTTAGAGTACCTAACTTCAATCAATACTGATGTATGATTCCCAAGTGCATTTCTCATAATTTTTAATGATTATGATATTGTATTCAATGTTGCTGATGCACTTAAAAGAATAATAGTCTGTATTTTGCTACAAACAGACATCTCCCTTTATCTCCCAATCATAGTACCTAGTTTTTATTCTCATATTGGTATTTTATTGTTTTCTTTCCAATAAATAATAAAGACTTTACCTGGTGACCATCTGGATAACAGTGATGTTCAACATACTGCCCTATGAGAGATTTCTGGAGGGACAACAGAGAAAATGCTTGCAAAATCAGGTCCTGGTGGGAAATGAATATATCAAACTGGGTGCTTAGTGATCTAAGCACCTCTCCCAGTGATGCTGACCTCCATGGAGTGCGTTAGTACCTCAAGGATAATATAAAGTGCACTAAATAGTAACTTCATCTTCATATATGCTGTTTGCCCCTCTGGGGTCCAGTGTTTCACTCGTCAGAAGTCGTATCCTGATGGTGTTCTCTTTCCTGGGACAATAAGGAAAAAGCATGGTGAAAACTGGTGGGGCAAAACTGGTGTGACAAACTTGAATGTTGGAATCTGGTGAAGGATTTGGTTTCTGTTTAGGGAAAGGCTGTGAGAATTTCTGGTGGAAAAGGTTTAAGAAGAGGTCCGTTATACTGTGAGCACTGAAACCATTTCATCCTTATAAATCAATCAACTTCCCCCCTCTCAAGGCCCAGATCTAAAACAAATTGTGAAAAAAAAAACCAAAAAAACCACAAAAACCACTGAAAATTCTGTCCCTAGATAGATACTTACCTCAACACTTACAACATGCAAGATATTCTGTGAGCTCAAATCCATAGGTTTCTTGTTGCAGTTTCATCTTAAAAAAATTTGTCACTGTCTGAAACAGAATTGTTTCTCTTGTTGCCTAAGACAGCAGCCTTGCTACATGCATTTAAGATGGCTATAGAGGATGTACAAATTCTGCCTTTCCCTTTCATTCTACCTGTCTCAGGAATGTCAGTAGAAAAACCTATCAGCATCATAAAAACAAAACAAAGTGATGCAAATAAATACTCAGCAGGAGCATAGCTGACCACTGTGAACAAGAAAGTGTGAGATAGAAGAAAGCAGACTGTGTTCAATGTTAGCAAGTCTTCCACAACTATTTTTCTCCTTCATTGTGAAAGGCTCTGGTTATTTTTCCATACAGGAGAAATTTCTGAATATTTCTGATAGAGTTTATTCAAGAAAGGAAGGCAATAATTACTCTTGTCCTGTGCAAACAAAACTATTGCTTATCTTTTGAGAAGAAACAAGAACACAGGTTAGTGTGCACAGTGTAGTGTATGTACCTGAAAATTTCAGAAAATAAAAACCTGGTAATAATACAATATAATGCAATGTATAAATTCAAGAGCTAGATCTGAGATGTTCTGAACTCTTGAATTCCTAATTAATTTCATGGATGTTGAGGACGCTCTGTGGTAAATAAATACACAGAAGAATTTAGGCATTAGGTTTTCCCTTTATTGTGAAGATATTTACATCTAGTACTTAGATTTTAAGGAACTACCACTCAATAGCTGCTTTAACCCCAAAACCAGACAAATTTACACAGGCTATTTTTCATTATAAAATATCCTTTGAGCCTAAAATTACATTTCTTGGCATACTCATAATGGTTGCATACTGTGTCAGTTTTTATAGGACTGTTATTGAACAGTCATTGTAATCTTCAATATAGATGGTCTTCCATAGGAATAAAATGGCTTGGCTGTCTTTAAGTGCACCTGCCAATTTTGGCCTTATATAAGATACTTCTGGGGTTGGAAGTGGTGCCCTCTTATTTTCCCACAGTAGAGAGAGCAATTTAACTGTTGGAGTGCTTAGCTGTATTGTGAAAAATCTACATTCATCTACCTCTTCCCTTAGAAAGTTAAAGCCTGTCTTATCCTCTTTTTTTTCCCCCGGCATATACTCTGACTGCTGTAGGCCCTCCTTTGTTGGTGCCATGAACGTTTCCAGTTAAAGTTTCCTTTGGAGGTAGAAGATTTGGGTTCAAAACCTTGCTTAAAGGAAATCAATATTAAATATTAAAAAAGCTGCTGGAACAGGAACTGGACACCTACTGATCCTCTCTTACAAGAAGGGCATTAATGACCACATCAGAGTCATGCTTCTGGATGGGTTTCTGTCTTGCCCAGTGAATATTCAATTATTCTGTGAAAAGTGGAATTACAAGTAGTCAACTTGGAATACTGCTTTGAGCTTCATTTGCCAGTAAGCACCTAAAAGATAGGTGCTGTAAAACCTATTTTTAGCTCATTTCTGCAAATAATCAATAGCTTTTATCACTAGGGACTTAACAATCACCATGTTATGCCCATCACATAAATCTACAGTCTTATAAAGAGAGGTAAGCTACTATCATGAAGATTGATTATTTTGTCCCATGGTTCATATTTATTTAAAACCTAGGCAAAATATTTTGTTTTTCTAGGAAAAAATTTGCAATGCCATTTAATTTATATCTGCCACTTCTCTGCTGGAATCATCATTGATATTTGATGAAAAAATTTAGATCTAGATATAATACTCTCCTTTGAAATTTACATGCATTTGTCTTACAGTGCCCAGTTACTATGGTAATTAATATAGTATAAATACATGTGTGCACATGTGTCTCAGAGAGAGAGACAGAATTGAGTGATTTGAATCTCTTGTGGAGGTAGTACCATAGTTACCATTCATTATTCTCCAAGTTTTGTCCATTTTTCTAATAATGCAAAAAACTTTCCTTTTGTTTATGAGTGCAGGAGTCCCAGCAAGCTGCTGCCACACAGCATGATGCCATGTCTGGAATGCTTCACCCTAACCCCCTGAAGTTCAGCAGCTCAAGTCCATGACCTTGAACTTCCACCAGAGATTTCTGAAATACTGGAGTGATGTGCTGGCAGTGTTTTGCCTTGATTATCAAAAAACCAAAAACATGGATTTTCAAACATGGATTTTCACATCAAGACACAAGGAGTCACATAATCGAGACTGAAGGACACAGATGTGTAAATTTATCACCAAGTCCATTTCCCTCAGGATGACACCTTGCATTTTGGCTCCCTGTAAACAGAAGCAGGCATTTAGAAAAACTTTTGATAGCTATTTGCTGTTCTAAGGAGTTGGGCATACTGGAAAGTTCTTCCCCACCACCATGAATTTAATATGACCAAATTATTTTTAATTTTACCACTCTATATTGACAACAAGAGTTTGTTCTATTTTACTCCATGTAGTAAAACAGCACACACAAATGAGCACCAAAAAAAAAAAAAAAAAACCCACAAAAAANAAAAAACCAACCAAAAAACACCACAACAAAAAAAGGCATGATCTTACTTGGAATTTTTTTCATCAAAACTAGTTTTGAAAATCAGTGTTTAAACATCTAGTAAGGAACCCAGAGGGACAGAGGACTATTTACTGACACAGTTTAAACTAGATCTATCTAGGAATTATTTTTTCAATTTGAAAAAAAAAAGGAAGTAAATTTTCAAAAACAATTAAAGACAGTCCAAGAAACTGTACATCAGTGAATTTAACAAGGGTTGTGGGGATAATTAAACTACCATAAGCAAGTGTGAGAGAACAGCTTGAAAATCAGTTTGATTAAGGATAACCAGTATAGATACAGTCAGGGGAGGTCATGCTTAACTAACCTGATGGAGTTCTTTGAAGGTATTACTGCCACTGTAGATAAGGGAAATTCAGTGGATGTAGTTTACTTGTAAGCTTTGACAAATTTGCACATCTGAGATTAATGGCTAAGAGAAATAATCATGAAAGAAAAGAAAATGTGGAATAGAAAACTGGCTTAACTAGGCCACAAAGGGAAAATCTGGACAGTTTCTGAGGAGTCAGTGTTGGACCTTCTGTTATTCATGATTATGTATGTCTAAATGTAAACGGCGGCGGGGGGAAATTTGTAGTTTATGCATAATCCTAAAGCATAGCAAGAAGTGCAGAACAATCTGCCCATGTTCAAAAGGTGTTCTATCCTCTATATAACTTGTTTAGCAAAAAACCCTGAGAATTTTCCTAGGAAAATGCAGAATAATTACTATAGAAAGAGAAAAACATAGTACCAAATACTGACTAAATACAATAGTCATCCAATATACTAAGCAAGAAAACAAACTGGGAATTATTAAGGAAGTAAACTGAAGTCATCATCCCAGAGGAAAGCAGCATTTTAAAACATCAAGATGCAAAGATGTTTTAGAACACAGAAAACATTTTCATGTTGGGATTTATTGTAGGGAAACAAAGGATATAAGGTCCAAGTAACTACGAAGAATGTTACAGAACCTCAGGGTTTTTTACTGTAAACCAGGAAAATATATGATGTTTTCATTATAGTAGGACCCAGGCATTCTAGTCAAAATTAAGGTACTATTGTCTTAGGCATACTAATGGGAGAGAGAACCTTCTTGTGCCAAGGAGCTTATAATAAAAAAGCTTAACTATACAGACAAGAGGAAAAAAAGACAAAGACACAATAATTTATCCAAAGAAGGTATGTGTTTAAATTTTGATCCAGCGTTCATATTTTGAGCCCCGAGTCAGTATTTTATATAATGAGCTACATTATTCCTTTTTAGGTATAAGGGTTTTGCTTAATATGAGGTAGAAAACCTAGGTGATAGACTTTTTTATACATATACATATACATAAGCTTAGAAATAGAAAATTCTTATTCTGCATTTATTCAGGGCTGAACCTTAGTCACTGATTTCACAGACCCCTACATAAATTTAATAAAGATTAGATTAAATTCTTAAGGAATCTTTCTATTCCTTCCTAACTTCAGAATTTCAGAGCAAAAATATTAATTTTTGAGGGAGAAAAATTAAGTAATATATATATAAATAAGTTCAGTAGACATTTGGTTTTATGTGAGAAAAAATGAGGACAAATTTTTAACAAAATTTGACTGAAATGGTTATTTTTTGATTAAAATATTCTTCATTCATTATGATTTTTTTATGTTCTGAGGTCTTCTTGGAAATAAAATTGTTCTCAGAAGATCAGCATTTCCCCCTAGTAATGGAAAGTCTTTTTGCCATATGACTCAGAGCCTTTAAGTTTATATATTTAATCTTTTCTTTCATACATACATTCACTCTTACAGCCAGGGCTGTACCCAAAAAGAGACTTTGCTGCTATGGCACTAGGAGCCCTGGTGCCTAGCTTCCAAACATCTGGTCATGAAACCTGAAACTACAAGTCTGTGTTAATCTCTGTTCCTTGTTGGGGGAAAACCTAGGCATCTTGGAATAAAATCATAAATAGGCACTAGGCAGGGTGTTTGTAGCAGTAGATACAATATCCTCTATCCCTTTCTCCTCTAGAAGTGTTTCACTCAGCCCTGTGTGTAGGAGATCCTTCTTTACTGCTAGATCTACTACTACCACATCTTCCTAGCTATCCTCTTGTCTTTCTTAACCATAAGACAAGCAATTATTATTTGAATTTTAAGGTATGATAACACAGAGGGTCTTATCTGTTTTTCATGCTGTTCAGTGCAATGCACTTACAGATCCAGCACCTTCATTGCCTTGGTACCTACATCTCTCAGGACAGAGGGAACAGACCAGGAACTGCCTACATCAGGTAACACTTCATATTAGCCAGAACAGAGACAGGCAACAGTAGCATGTCCGTACAATATACGTTCAGTGACAATGCCTGTACACCAAATTGCTTGAAATCTCAGTCCAAGGTTGACCACCATTCTTTGCTCTGATAGCACATAAGGTCCTGTCTGGTGGTAACTGTAGATCCTGCTCCTAAACATTTATCTTATTCTTTATATAGTTTAGGCTCGTGTAAAATACTGCTGATCTTCCAGTCTAAGCAAGTTTTACTCAGCATGAATTTTGCAATGAGAATGTGAGTCAAGGAAGATATTTATGGCCTTAGTTCAATAATGGTTCTGAACTGACTCACCTACTGTAGCAGTCGCAGCCACTGTTAAGGAATTCGCTGTATAGGGAATATATGTGTATGCATAGTGAAAGGTGCAGTTGGAAGGCAAGGAACTCCCAGGAACTTGGGTCAAGGAAATTTTCTGTGTCTGTCTCATCTCATGTCAATCCTGAGCATAAACACAGGTAGGAACAGGGAACTCAGAACTCTTTTAGGTCTTGTTTCACTTAGATGAAAACAGTTCAAAACTGATGCAGTTGATTTGGGAGAGAATAATGGTATCCTACTGATCTGGTGGAGTTCCATGGAAAGTTTGGGACTCTAAGCATCCTGTAAACACTTTTTACACTTGATACATGGAAGTTATTGGAAAAAGCTCAAGCCTCATATAGTTTAGGTGCTGAAAGGCTGAGGCAGAAATTGTTTCCTGGTATAGAGTTGGGGACTTGTTCCATTTAAGCCCTCACCTTGTTTTCAGCAGAGAGGGTGCTGCCTTGCTGGTTCAGGAGTGCAAGGCAGTCCCCCCAAAGCCCACGAAGTGGCCAGAGGCAGCACTGCCAGCCACAGCAACACCACAGCCTGACCCCAGGGGGGAGGCTGGTGCAGGGCTGGCAGGCAGGGTTGCCAGTGGGGCACTAGCAGCCAGGGAGGCTCCTTTCCTCCCTCCCTGCTCTGACATTCAGACTCCAAGGGTGCCTGCAGGTGTGACTGCTGTGAAAGACAAGAACCTGATTTTTAAATAGTCAGCTTTGCTTTTGACTTTACTGTAGGTACAACTGGGGTTTTTGAAATGATCTTTCTCAGGCATAAAGAAGTGCATTTTAAATTTTCTGATTAGATAATGAGTAGTCCTTTTCTGAACCAAAGAGAAATCCAGGTTAACATCTTGCAGAACAGCTTATATGGAACACTGACAGCAAAAGCTGTTTCTTGAAAAGAAGAAAATGAGTATATTTACTTGATGCAGGGTGTTATAGCTGAGTCAAGAAGAGGCATAATATTTTCTGTTTACCATTTCTTTCTCTATGTATTTATTCTGTTAACATTGAACTCAAGCAAAACATTTTTTTCCTTTATAAATGTCTTGAGAATATCACCTGTGTTAGGCAGCTTATTAAATATTTGCTACTCAAAACACACAGGTTTAGATATCTGCCTTCGATATTTATATAAAAACAGGCAAATTACTTTCAGGTCATGCTCACCAACCTTATTTAATTAAAAAAGAAAGTTTATAAACTGTTTTCTGTGGCAAGACAGCACAAAGGTAAAATCACATTTCAAGTGAAGAGCTCTGTTGTTTATGTCACAGCTTTCCTGGCTTTTCCCAGTTAATATTCTTAAAGAAATGAGCAGCTGAAAATGTTGTAAAACCCTAGTATCTTTATAACTCCACTTTACCAAGCAAGGTCCTTAAGCTTTTGTAACTCATAAAAGCAAAGGTATCACCACAGCTGTGTTTAGGGACCAGAAGGTAATAAAATCTCACAGTACTTCGGCATGTCAGAATTTCCATAATTTCCAAAAAATGATTCATGACCAACAAAGATTTTCTGTGTGTTTTGAGTGATCTATACAGACACGAATTTTTATTTTAGAAATCACTTAAATTATTTCTAAATTATCTCAACTGATCCTATTGTTGAAAACAATTCCAACAGTTTCAGACATGTTGCATTCATAAGATATGCATAACTTTTTAGTTTGAGAATGAAAAAACCCATCCTAAAATGCTTGACGTGGAGCTTTTGATTGCTTTCAGAAAATGCTACTATGGCCCTGTTTATGGGATTTATTAAGATAACAGAATTTCACTGGATATCAGATGACAGACTGGGTCAGATAACAAGCAACCACAAAGTAAAAAGGGGAGATTCCAGAGGTAAAAGTATGCTTACCAACCTGTTATCTTTTCATACACATTTAAAAGTTAACTTACCGGATAAAAAAGCAAGCCTTTTGACCACTCTCTACAGAGCACAGCAACAGTGTCCTGTGGAGCTTGATGGATAGTGAAGTAAATTTTTTAAACATAGGATTTAGTGGTTATAAAATGTTAATCCATCTGGGTGGCTCAGGCATCAAAATCTTATTTTCAAAGTGATTTGGACATTTAGAGCAAGTCCTGTTAAAGGATTCAAGTGCTACAATGAGTAGAAGCAAAAGACTCTCCCCAGGCATCAGACTCCCTACATTTGTGTAGGGAACATTAGATGCCTGAGAACAGTCCCAAACAGCAGTAGACTAAATGGGCCACATCCAGCAGACAGCAAT
Organism: Machaerirhynchus nigripectus; assembly: GCA_013397975.1. Lineage (NCBI taxonomy): Eukaryota > Metazoa > Chordata > Aves > Passeriformes > Dicruridae > Machaerirhynchus > Machaerirhynchus nigripectus. Next base: position 268,524 of record VZRQ01009435.1, on the reverse strand, counting down.
TAGAGAATATTTTAGTCTCTAAGAACATCAGAGAATCACAATCCTTTTTTACAAGTTAACTACAGAAACTTCCCCTGAATCAGGATGCCTGAATGTTTTCTTTACAGAAAACCAGTCAAGGGCACTTTTTAAAGGATTGTTACCAGAAGAGGAGGGAGTAATAGGGTAATCTTTACCTTAGGTGGATTAGTCGCAGAATATTCCAAATGCAATTTCTTTTTGCCATAATAGATTTATGTCTATATTTCTCATTCCCATAGAAGTTATTCTAACCATTAATCTCAGGCTGAGAGTTGTGCTGTGGTTTGTGCTTGCCATGAAAATATTTTCACTGTGCAGAAAAGAATTCAGGATACCTTGGCTCAGTGAGGTGCATCTAGAAGTTTGATAACTCGTGGTAAAGATGTTTTTTATTTTAACAAACAATTATGGTTCTTAAGAAATAAGTAAATTCTTGGCAGAAGAACTGAATCTTAGCTTTTCCCATTCTTAAATAAATGTCCAGGTTACCAGATTACATTTTCATGAGTCATTCACTTTCCCAAGAGAAGACTGTCTGTATGCCATACAGACTTAGTCAACTTCATAAAGAGAGGCTGAGGACATGCGTTGTGTTTAGGATACTGATGCCATGATGATTTTTGTCTTTTCTTGTATACCCCTGTTATACCTTTTTGCAACTTCTGTATTCTTGGTGCTTTTTGCCTACATTCTTGGACTTGTTTGTTAAG
>VZRQ01009435.1:215836-267690 GCA_013397975.1 Machaerirhynchus nigripectus | reverse complement strand
CCCTTTTCCCCTTCTAACCGTGTTCGCCTCTTGATTTTAAGACCAGGAAAAGGCATCAATACCATAAAAAATGAGGAGATATGGATTTGAATCCCTTTGCCAAAGGGCTAATGTCCTGGCTGGATAGTGCTTTAACACCAGCAACACCTAAGTAAACTATGCCATAAAGGGAGAAATTACCTTTATTTTGTGTTCAGTCTGCTCTATTGAAATGCTCCAACAGCACTCATCAGATCATATCTTTCACCTAACATGGATGGAGATAGACTTTCTATATTTGTGTATTCTTTGAGATGGTCAGTATTGAAATGCTGTCGAGTTTGCCCCAAGGCAGACCAGTATACACCTGGGGTACTCTCATGAGGAAAACATGGTGCCTAGAAGTGAGGTTCCAGCAGAGTAATCCTTTGCCCTCATGGTAGTGATTAAGTCCCTTTGTGGAGTTAGTATTTTGATATTCTAATTACTTTTACTCAGTTTTTCATAGAATTATAGAATGGTTTGAGTGGGAAGAGACCTTAAGGATCCTTTAATTCCAACTCGCCTGCCGTGGGCAGGGAACCTCTCACTAGACCAGGTTGCACAGAGCCATCCAAGCTGGTCTTTAACACTTCCAAAGGATGGGGTACCCACATCTTCTCTGAGCAACCAGTTCCAATGCTTCGTCACCCTCACAGTTTTTAAAAGTTTCATTTCTTTTGATTCTAGGATTTGCTAAATAGTACTTATTTTACCAATCTGCATTGTTATTTATTCTATTTTTATTCAACATCAACATAAGTAGCTAGCAAATCAAAATACTAATTTCTTACCACTGTTTCAATGTGTGTTAATATTACAAATTAATGGGTGCAATTGAAAATAATGAGCTCAGTTGATGTCAGTGGCTCAGTATCATGTATTAACAATGGCCTGCTTTATATACATCAGGCCAAGTTAAATGTTTTTATGAGATCTACTTTTTCTGCTTACCTTAGTTTTGAGCATAAGTATTCTAGGAATGTAAATTACGCAGCCTATCTTTAAATTTTTAATAGAAACTTTCTAGTTTGTAAATTAGAGTTGATATGATTTTGCATTGTGAATCATCATAGAACTCTAAGAAACTGCCCATTAGCTAATCTGAGGCAACTGAATACCTTAGTTTACCTCAAATATGAGTTCAAGTCATAAATCAATACAGATCAGCTTCTCTAAGACTCTCTGAGAGTACATACAGGATAGTGATAACTCAGCTGATGTGGGAGTGATTTTTAAACTTATTGTAACTTAATCAAGTGTTCACTTCTCAGGTTGCACAACGATCAAGGCATTGTACTTACCCCCTTATCTTGTGCTAAGTGCCATCCATATTTAGTAACAGTATTATTAACAAGAGCAACATATCATTATTGCACATGCAGTATCTTGGCTCTTTGTATTTGATTTCTTTGCTGAAGTTCTTTTAAGGCAGGGAGGCAGATTTCTGTGGGCACACTGCAAGAATGCACACTGCTTTCATGCAGCCTTGTGGAAGCCTGGCATGGGATGTCATGCTTCTATGGCATGACCCACAGCAAAGGAAGAAAAAGCCTAAGCAAAAATGTAAAATGGAAGCTTCTAAAGCACGACAAGCTATTCTATGATTTTAGCAGGAATATATTTGAAAATCCTTTCACAAATTCAAGCTTTTTTTTTTCTTCACATTATGATTCTTAGCACCAGTTGCTACACTACCTTATACTGGAAAGACAGCTGTCATCACACTGATTCAAATTTTCTGGGGCCCAGCCTTTCTTCTATGAAGAAAAAAATTTGCTTCATTTCCAGTTTCCTCCCTTCAGCCAAAGAAACAATAGCCTTGAGGAGCATGACTGTGGTCAGAACTGTGAAGATCTCTATGTTCACTGCTAATTACTGTATTTGCTATTGATGATCATACTAGCCTTGCCAAGAAGTGACTTAAAGCATATTGAGTACATTAATATCTAAAAGCCAACCCTCCAGCTTCTAGGGCCAGTAGAAATGGTAGAGAGAGTAACTTACCTAACACCCCAGTTAAGCACACTGTACTACTATATGGTTGTCTTTTATGCCTCTCTTGTATTAACCCTTCAGTCACTTTGACAGGTACATTTGAACCGAGGGAGATGATTTTGACAGTTTTGCATAGAACAATAATGTAGAAAATCTGAGACTGCTAGAATGAAGAGCAGCCCATAGTACTCATGCACTACTTTTATCCCATCTCTTAAAAGAATTCAGAAATGATCTTGTCTTTTTTGGTTCATTATTCTAAGTACATTACCAGGCTGCTGTTGATTTTTTCTGCACTTATATGTAATATATGCAGTAATTGTTATTATTGCTAACAGTTGTTAACAACAACTATTGTTATTGTGACGGAGTTTTTGCTAGGTGGACTCTTCAATTTAATATTGTTTTTAACAGCACTGCTCATAAGGAATACAGTAGGTATTCTTTCTAATAGCAGTGATGATAAAGAATTAATTTACTATTCATATGGATGTCACAGGTGTTTCCATAGGACTTATGCTAACTGCAATTTTAGGATCCTTCAATGAATATTTACCCAAAGATTTGTTTTGATAGGATCTCCTACAACTTCCTGATTTAGCTGATTTAACTTTGGCTATATGGAAGCAGATCTCAAGAGATGTGAGGGGTTGTACACCAAGCTCTTTAACAATAATAGGTTTCATTTTACATGACATTTTATAGTACTCAGATTCTGAAGCCTGTGTGTTTAGCATGGAGCTTCGTGGAGGTGAGATCCATTTTCAGACACAGTCTTCATGCTTCTGCAGAGAATCAAGAGTTAGAAATATTTCTGGCATCACTTGCAATGACAGAACAGGATACTTACAAGAAAATGTGAAGCTAAATTGTGCAAAGGGGGAAAAAAGGTATATTTCTGACTAATAGTGATTCAGAATGTACTAAAATTGTGTAGATTAAACACATTTATAAATCAGACTGTTAACAAAAAGATTCGCTACTGCATTAATAAGTCGTATTTTGTTATTCTAACATAAAAGATACCTGGTATGAGGCATAAATATGTGTAATAAAGCCTTCTGCTTATGCATTATGAACAGCAGTTCTTTTAATATTAAAAGTGAATCCATACAGGTTATTTGACATGTAAAATATTAACTTTTATAGCAAGAATGCAAATGAGAGTTTTAGCACTAATTATAGCTGCAGATCCCACTCAGGAATGAGGCTCTGTGTGACTAATGATTTCAGCAAAATGAAGAAATGGCCTGCTTCTCTCAAGAGGCAGCATATCTCAGCTCCCTCTCCTCCCTTTGGAACCCTTCAAAATTCCCAGCATGTCTCAGTACAGTACCAAATGTGTATGCTGCTTCCAGGAACTGGCTCCTACAGACGGGTCACCAGCGTCATGTTTTTAGCTAGTTTTATATAACTGTGTCTAGAGAGGAGAAAAATTATTTCATATTTATCCAGAAAAATGTAATTTCAGAAGATAGTCCATGAATTGTTATTTTGATTGGCTGTTTCAAATATCTCATTTCTATTTCTTCCAATAATGGGACAAAAATATTGGGTTTTGATATAGGATGGTCTGATTGCCATGAATTTTTCACAATATTCTTCCTCTGTCAGCTTTTTTGTACAGATGGATAGGATGTTATTTAAAAAAAAAAATCCTAAAAATCAACATCTTTTGTCATTATTCTTTGCTTTCCACGTGGAATCCTCTGATAAACATGTATCTGGTTGAGATGACTGCAATGACTCTTACCCAAGCTTGTTATTGTTATTCCTGAAACGGCCAGAGGGGTCACTGGAAAGTAAAACAACCTGCTAACTCTTGTCAAAAAAGTATCTTTTTTATGGTTAGGTTCCTGTGAGAAAACTGTTCTTACCTGAGCTGCTTACTGCTTTTCTGTATACAAAAGTGTGAGATTGTACTTAGCTGGAGTAACCTCTAATATGTTCATATTTTCCTCAATTTTATTATCCTTTATTAAAGTTTAGATAAAGCATGCCTAGGAAATATGCTGTTAGAGATACGATGAAAAAACAATTATTGAATAGCATCATAGGTGGTTCCGACTGTCATATAATTATCTTTTAATAATAGCACACACATGCAATTTAATTGGAAAATTATTAATATTGTGACTTGTTGCCAATCTGTAGCAGAAAGGAGGTAGTTTTACTAAAATTTAACGAAGGGAATTTAAACCCAAGTTTCTTTGATCTAGTAATAAATTCTCCTTTTTTTCAATGCTGCTAGCCAACGTCTCTAAAATTAAGCAATGTCTTAAGCAAACGTCTATGATAGCAAGATTGAAGATGTTCATAAAAGGGCATAACTGGATATAATGCAAATTTCAAAGGATGTTGAATTTGTCATACTCCTGCTTAATGAGATATAAGTGAGGAAGTGACAGTATTTCTGAGGTACCCACATTATTATAGAAGAGCAAAGTAAAAATACTGTCTTAATTCAGTTACTCTGGAAAAAATCAGTAATTTTTGAAATGTGAACCTCATTTCTGAGAAGTGTCTTGCTGTACATTATTGGAAACACTCTTGTGATGTGTAGAACAACTGGCATCAAGAGTTCTTTATGAGCAAATTAATAAATCAGCTTCCAAGCTGTCTTAATAAATCACTGCAAGGCTCATTAGCGCAATTTTCTAGACATCATCAAGGTGAAGCTGTGTACATGTGGCAATTTCACTACCAACAATGGTCTTGGCAAATAAGTGAATTCTGATTGTGTGTACACAATTTGGCTAGATAATTATATTTTTTGCTTCTAATATAATTTTCCTAATTTACCCAATTTCTATTTTTCCTGTTGCATTGAACATCTTAAAAATTAAGACTAGGGAATGGATTTTTTCATTGAAATGAAATTATATGCATCTAAAAGATTAGTTCATTTATGTGTGATTTAAGTCAGTGGATTATCTTTTTCTGTGTCATTGCTGCTGCTGTTTTAAGGTGAGATATTCCAAACTCCACTAAGAGAGATGGTCAAGTTCTTTTTGCTTTTTCTTTCACTGACAGTGGGGTTAGGAACAGGTGAAAGGAATTTAACAAGGGTTTTTTCCCTTTCCTTCAAATAATTATGTTTTATATATTGCTAAGCATTTACAAGGTCTGGCAGTAATATTCAGTATTCAATACTCATATTCAATAATTTTAACCTATTCAAAATAATACTCAAAAATATTAAATGCTTTTAAAATGCATAATGATATAAAAAGCAGAAAAATAGTCAAGTGAATTGGGGACCTAAGCTCTGTGCAGCCTTTCCATTATGTAAAACGTGCCAGTATTTATCAGCTGAAAGTTGGTGTGGGCTCTAAGGGCAAGATTTTCAGAGGTTTTGAATGCTTGTGTCTTGAGTCATATTGTGTTAAACTCTCAAAAACACCCAAAATGCTTAAGCATTGCTCAGGACTTTCTGGCAGGTAAAGATCCTAAAAGTGCCTCAAACTGTACATCCAAAGTACCTCCAAAAGTAAGACATTTCAAACCACAAATCTTTGAGTTGGTTTTCTGGAAAGTATTCAAGGCCTTTAAACTAGGGGCCTAGAGTCAGATAAAATACTTTCTTTTAAAAAAGTCTCAGATAGTGATGTAAATTGATTCAAATGTAATTAGTACCGATTCAAATTGTGTATTGATTTGTGCCATACTGGTGTAGGTGGAGAGGTACATAAAGGAAGTAAATTCCCAATCACTATTTGAGATTGGTTTGTTCAATTGCTTGGAGACATCCACATCTCTGGGCTGAGTTTGTTATTTAATATCAAGTGGCAAGTCTGCACATATGATTGTCTTGTCAATATTAGTTAAATTCCTAGAGACTAGGATCTGCAAACTGATTTTGAGTACATAGATCAAATCTCGTGTAAATGTCTTATGTCTGAAAGGCTGTGCAAGATAAGCAAGCTTGTCATTTAAATATGAACACCACATGCTTTATTTATGCTATATTACTATATGAATTGCAAAATTCATTATCATAATCAATCATTATAAATTTGATATTTAGGGCTTGAATGCTAAGAATGCCAAGGTTGGAGATATCCGACATCGTTTCAGTAGTGAAAAATGCATTTTTTTCCTCAGAATGGGGCAAGCAAGTACACTGAACTTTGATACCATTGAAACTTAAAATATTCTCTAGGCTATAAATAGTTAAGGCATATGCTTCATTCTGTAGGCATCATCTGCTCAATTCTAGTGGGTCAAGTAATTTAGAAACATAACCCTGAGAAATTTAACTCAGAGATCAGTGGGAAACCTCTTTTGTTTTATAAACAGTCACATCAGTTACTTTATGATAGAAGCTGGCACTGCCAGAAAACCTGTTTATTTGCCTCTAAGAAGAAAGCATACAAATTCACACAGGCAGTGTTAAATAGAAGCACAGACAGCAGAACACTATAAGCATATACACAGCAACACCAGTGATGTTTCTGTCAAACTTTTGCTTTTGCCTCAAATAAATGCCTCTTATTCCCCTTTCTACTAGTAGTAGTGCTGTTGGCTGTAGTAGATCTATACTCTGAAATCATAAACAATCATGCAGTATACCCCCTTCTCTTTGTTGTTCTTTTTTGTTTTTAAGCATCTTTCAGAATCAAACACATAAATCCTTACTAATCAAAAACTAGTGACTCTTGGAGATCGCTCCTTTCTTCACCTGCAGGCCTCAAAAACCATGTCATTCACTTAGATCTTGCCTTTTACCACTTGCTTTTGATTGTGAGTCTACTTTGCAATAGAGTTTGAGTGTTACACTAAGGATCTGAGTATTGGTACTGCAGCTTTACTTCTGATCTTTCTCTTACTTCCAGCAGTTACAAATTCACAGGAAGGTAGCAAATATGCCTTCTTGTTTGTGGGTGGTATCAGCATGCCTATGTATTTCTGATGGGGTATTGTCAGAATGCCAGATCTTTGCCCAGCTGTGGGTTGAATTGGCAATTTCTTAGGAGCCTGTGCAATATGAATAAAATGAAGTATATTACAGCTGTCCTCATCTTAATACAGAGGAATAATCAGCAAAACTTGCAGCAAGTCCCAGCATGTGATATCTCTGATCAAGACTGAGTATCACATGCTGAGATATGAGATAGGCTGCATCTTCTTATTAGTAACGAGCTTAGCTTCAACCTGAATCAAGGACTGTCTGATCTTGCGTTTACAGAAAGCAGAACAGGTAGTCAGGAGACTAGGATACCATTGTTCATACAGCCACAGACTTCTTGTCTGTGAAATCCTGTTGGTCAGCAGGTTTAGATTTACAACAAAAAGATTTACATCTCAGATTTTGGATGACCTATTTGAGATTTTGCTGTCCTCACTTACAGAGGCACAGGGCACCATTTCAGCAATAAAATGCCAAAGTCTAAAAACAAGGCTTAGCTGTCTCAGACCAGGCATCTGTGAATGGAAGCAGCAAAACAGTGTCCATTTAAAGCAAAGATGTTAGTTTTATTCATCAGTTTTCTCCTCAAGGGGGAAAAAAAAAAGCTTATGATTATCTCCAAGGAAAATACATACCTCAGCAATGTTGACAAGTGTGTCTTTTTTTTCATACCCGAAAGACCTAGAATCACAGAAAGAAAAAAACACAGGAAATGTAAAGTGACTGTGACTTTGACAAAAAAGTAACTGTTTAGAAAGTTCAGTCGCAAAACAGAAAACAATTGAAAACAATCTGAAGACATGTTAATAAAGGGTGCTGTGTGAGAAATGCAGATAATGTATCTATAAATAAACAAAGCTTTAATTTGACTGTGTAGATGTATTTTCCCTCAAAGACAACCGATTTTCTGACACTTAAACAGATGGAAAAGGTTTGACTGGCAACAGACATTCAGAGTCCTCCAATGAAAACAGGATTTTGCTGTTTATTATGTTTCCTAGAAATGATGTTCAGAACAATATAATCTGAAAGTATTTTGAAGTGACTCTTCCACAGCTGTCTTAGCTGATAGCATAGGACAGATGGTGCAACACAGGCCAGCATGCAAGTTTACTTCTTTCACAACTTTATTAGCTGAGTGCTTTGAAAAGCAACAGTGATGCTGTCTTGTAAAATAGGTAAACAAAATGGGACAGGCTTTCTACCCCTGGCTAGGTGCCACCTTTGAGCTGCTGTGGCAGGGAGTAAGAAGGAAGGAGAAGGGAGAAATCTTCTTAGTCAGATCTTTCTTCAGCACCTGCTTCTATTGAGTTTCATGCTGGGTAAGCTAATTGCCATGCCTAGCATTGCCTATCAACTTCCCTCAGGTGCTTGTGCAAAGAAAGGGGCAGGCCAACTTCCAGTTTTTCGGTGTCAAAATCATTCTGAAAAACTGAGTCATCAGCTACTTGCTTTGTTAACACACTGTTGTGTAGCAGTTAAAGTAAAATGTTTACTGGAATACCTACTGCAAGTAGCTGAAACAAAAGGATATGCTGCCAAGCTGATAAAGTTGTTAGACAAGTAAGTTGTTAGGTGTCTGAAAGACTTGATACATCATGAATAGGGATATTTAAAACTAGGCTATGTCCAACTACTCTTTAATTTCTATTTGCATTTTAATGAAGATTGAGCTAAATGAGTTAAATAGCATAGAGGTTTCTTTATTAAAAATATCCTTGAATTTTTCTGTGTCAAGGATTAGATTTTCAGTGGTTTGGGGTACCTGAAGTAAGATAAGTCCCTAAAAAAAGTTTTAAAAATGCATTAGGCATTTATCTACCTTGGGTCACCCTTTTGAATCTAGAAGGAACTTGACAAATCCTAGTATCCTTGCTTCCTCCTGGGTCTAAATGCCTTCAGAAAATTATCTAGTGGGATTTCTAGAATTACTGAATCCAGGCAACTAAATTCAGAATTGATGGGAAATATGATCAAGCTTTAACAATTCCGGGAAACAGTATATGAATTTTGTCAATATTATGTAACATGCTGCTGCATGAGAGAGGACTGATTTTTTTTTTTCTTTTTTCAAAATGGCAATAATTCTAAATACCTTTATTGTTGCTGGAATTCTTAGCACAAAAGCTCTGTGTAAAAAACTTTCCATTTTTGAAATGGCTCAAAAGAAATCTCTACAGGCTCTGTAAAGAACTTTATTAAGATGTACCATTTTTATTAAAGCATGATTAATTTGTCTTTTTATTTGGCGTGCAGTGAACAGATGAATGTACTATATGGTGTCTAGAACACTGCTGAAGGAATGGGATCATAGATACACCACTAAAGATTAACATATGTCTATGTACATTATGTTCATGTTCAGTTGGACTCAGGCCCCTTGTACTTCTGGGAACACGCTTTTGTTGCACCTTCTCTTTCCTGTTATGGTATTCTAACAGCACACTCACTGTACATTAATAATCCATGAAAAGCTCATTGTACCTTAATCCTCCTTAAAACTATGACATTTTCTACTACAAGCTACTTCTTTATATGATCAAGCTGTAATGAATTTGTACCAAATTTCCCATTCAGTTGATCTGAGAAAACTTTCACTCTGTTTGAAAGTCATTTGAGTACTGAGCATATTCCAGCCAAGTAAGTCCATTCAATGTCAGCTTCTCAGGTATTTGACATCTTTTGAGGGAGGTGGACTACAGTAGGCCAGACTTCACTGGGAAAAGATAAAAAACCACATTTTCAGATATTCTGTATCCACTACCTACAATTAGCAAAATAAAATTGTTTTTTGCACAGTAAGTAAAAAGTTTAGCACAGATCTATTCTGAAAAATCCGAGTATTTCCAGCACTGCTTCTGCTCTCATATTGCAGATGTTAATTTAATTCCAATTGCTATAGTAGCATTAAGCATTTCCCTGGCACAGCTGTTGGCTGTCCTCTGCTCCAAGCACAGGCCATTTGCTTATTGTTAGAAAGCAAAACAAAACAGAAACAAAAAAGAATGTTGTACACCAGCTCTTCTAACATGAAGTCATAGAATCCTTTAGATTGGAAAAGACCTCTAAGATCATTGAGTCCAATGGTTAACCCAGCACCATTATGTTTGCTGCTAAACAGTATCTCCAAGTGCCACATCCACATGCCTTTCAAACAATTCCAAGGATTGTGACTCAACCACTTCCTTGGGTAGCCTCTTACAGTAGCCACCATTTCAATAAATAAATTCTTCCTAATAGCTAATCTAAACCTCCTCTGGTGCAACGTGAGTCCATTTCCTCTCCTGTCACCTGTCACTTGGGAGAGGAGACCAACCTCCACCTGACTACATCTCCTCTCAGGCAGCTGAAGTGAGAAATTNCCACATCCACATGCCTTTCAAACAATTCCAAGGATTGTGACTCAACCACTTCCTTGGGTAGCCTCTTACAGTAGCCACCATTTCAATAAATAAATTCTTCCTAATAGCTAATCTAAACCTCCTCTGGTGCAACGTGAGTCCATTTCCTCTCCTGTCACCTGTCACTTGGGAGAGGAGACCAACCTCCACCTGACTACATCTCCTCTCAGGCAGCTGAAGTGAGAAATTATGTCTCCCCTGAGCCTTCTTTTCTCCAGACTAAACACCCCAAATTCCCTCAGCTGCTCCTCACAGGACTTGTGCTCCAGAGCCTTCACCAGCTCTGTTGCTGTTCCCTGGACTCACTCCAGCCCCTCAGTGTCTTTCTTGTCATGAGGGGCCCAGAACTGGACACAGCACTCAAGGTGTGGCCTCACCAGTGCTGAGTGCAGAGAGACAATCACTGCCCTGGTCCTGCTGGCCACACTGTTGCAGATACAGGCCAGGATGTCACTGGCCTTCTTGGCCACCTGGGCACACACTGGCTCATGTTCAGCTGCTGTTGACCAACACCCCCAGGTCCTTTTACACTAGGCAGATTTCCAGCCACTCTACCCCCATAGTGTGGTGTTACATGGGACTGTTGTGACCCAAGTGATAAACAGCTAATCCACTGGAATGTAAACTAAAAGGTGGGAGCTGACCCTCTACATAAATTCTTAATGTAAATATAACTTAAGACATTAAACCTCATAATGACTTAGCAAAAAAGATTTGACAAAGGGTCTGTCTCCATAATCAAAAGTAGTTAATTGATGTGCTCGAATAAATGCTACTTAAATCTTACCATGGTTACAAATTCTGAAACGTTAAGATTATCCTGTATGCAAATCTAACCTGTAGTTATGCAAACTTATAGTCTCCTAATCGAAATAAACCACAAGTGTCATTTATCTAATTAGAGCTTCTAGAGTGACTCACCTGTAGAGAAGAATTTCCATATTTTTCATAAAGGTGGAAGGATTACAAATATAAATTAATTATCCTTTCTGTTCAGCATAGCAGGCATTCAGTCAGTGAGATACAATAACATACTTTCTGTAATTCTTCAACATAGTTCCGATGCTTACTGACTTCCTAAAACATAACTGGGTCTGCTTAGTGAATGACAAAATTAACTTCTAAACAAATCTTCCCAAAGCAGCAGTTTTTAAAAAATGAATATTCTCAGGATGCAGTTTAACAGAGTTAGAAAACATATTGTTGTATTAATAGGACAATAATCAATGTAAATGGCCAGTTGTTTTGTGATGAATGGGTTTGTTGCATTAAAAAAAGTACTTCTCTTATGCTCCTAAGTTAATTAGAACATAAGGTGTGCCTGTATCTGGCTTTTAATTCTGTTCCACTTTTATTGATTAATTATACAAGTGAAGTGTTATTATTTTATTTTCTTTTTTCTGGGTGTTTTGAGAATGACTTGGTTTTGTTTATTCCAGCTCTTGCATTGCAGAGCATTGACAGCGTGCTTTGCCTGTCAGCGAGTCTCCTCATTCTGTATTTACAGAGGTCATGCATTATAGCTGCAAAGGTGAAATCACTCCTTCTCTTGCCGATGGTATTGACTTACATTTTAAAGCAGTTTACTTTTTAGTGACACAGCACTTATTTAGCGTATCTTACAAAAAAACCCACAGCCCAAAGAAATGGCAAGAGAAAGAGGGACAATGTCCTACACATACATTAGGCACATTTGTCAGCTGTTTACACGAATTTCTGCATTATCTTAAACCTAAGTGTTTATGCACCAATTTCTAAACCAGCTTATAAAACCTGGTGCTGGTATTTTTGTATTTCAGGCTTAATATTGGAGCAAGTTCTCACTGGAGCGATGCTGTTCTGGCTCAGCTGAGCTACTCACATCACTCTGGAAAGCAATATCCAGTTGTTCAGCCTCCTAAGAGACAGCTAAGTAGATGGCTTAGTAAACTTGATCTAATCAAAACAACAGGTTCTAAGTCAGCCAAATGTAAAAGTACCCATTAGAAGCCAGGAGAGAAAATTACAGTTGCTGAATGGAGAACTGACAGTCAGTTACCTTGTATCCCGTGTTCCATTTTTTTTATATGCCTTTACTAAGAGTAGGTGCAGACAGAACAGGGATTGCTTCTTTCTTTGTAGAGCTACTTGAGCACAATCAGGAAAAGAAACTTCTAGGGTTGAAGAGGTGCAAGGAAGACTGCCTGGAGTTGGGAGACTGAAGCTCCAAGGAAATATGAGAAACTGTGGTGAGGGACAGAGAGCAGATACCAGGTCACCAAGATGATGAAAGGAATTTCCTGCAGCCATAGAGAAACCACCTGCAAGTCGGATGCAATTTGGAAGGTCAGTGATTTGAGTAAAACAAACACTGGATGCCAGGACAAGTCTGCAAAGGAGCAGAGCAGGACAGTGGTTTATAAATTCTCTTTATCATACTTCGAATTTCTTCTGCCTACATAATTTGGGAAACTAGTTTATTTTAAAGCCTGACTTTTTTTTTCAGTTTAAAAGCCTTTTGATCTCCTTTGGGGAGTTCACTGAAGGAAAAGGTCTAGTAAGATCCACCTTAAAGCTTTTACTAATCCTGGATCCCATTACATAGACAGTCAACTGAAAAGCAGTGCCTGAAATCTAGTGCAAAGAGAAACAAACTATCAGTACACAAGTGACAACAGCTAAAGGATTGATTTGTTCAGGAGTAATGAATTGGAATAAAAAAATAATTTTCCCTCATGTGGTATTGAAAAGGAATAGTACTGGAATAATAAATTTATTTTGAATATTCATTTAAAATGGTATAAAATTGGTAGCATGTAATAGAAAGGAGAAAATAGCAATAAAACTTTTCTGAAGAAAATGTCCATGTGACAGACTCAATGACCTTTGTCCATGTATTATCACAAAGAATTAGTGATGTCTTCCATGGCATCACATGCCATGCTAAATGGCTCTTTCATCTCAAAGAGAAAGGTGTAATGAGAACCACTGTCAGAAAGCTGAAGCCAAAGAAAAGAAAAAAAATTAGGACTATATTTTTAAGTCTATGGTGATTAGTCGTGGGAACAAACTACCTGGAGAATTACTTGAGTCCCTGTCTCCTATATTTCAGATCAAAAATAATGTCTGAAAAATAAGGTTTAGGAAACTCAAGACGTTAAATAATAGCTGAACTCATGCTGTTTCATTTGTTGAGGGGGAAAAAAAGAGTAGAATGAAGTAAAGTATAATAATGATACATAGCAGGACAGACTACAGGATCTCATGGTCCAGACTGCTTCCAAAATCTGTAATCTTTAGGAGTGCAATTACTATAAAACATTAAATACTACCCTTGCTACCCAGGAGACTTTGTAAAAATTCAGGGTCAAAAGTATACAAAACTACCTTTGCATGTTAACTTATGGTTACAGGCATATTTTCAGTATCTTCACATGAAAGAAAGAATCTTTGTATCATTTTTAGTACACGTTTTCCCGTAAACTCAAACCCTATGTATAGGCTGCATGCAAAGCAGGAAATGAAAAGGTCTTTACTGCAGCAGTAGCCAGGTCCCTCCCATCATCTCCTTTAGTGAGGAAAAAACATCATACTATACACAAATACATTATGAAAGAAATTGTACTAATCTTTGTGAGGATTGGCATCCATATATGTTGCTCCTGTCTGTTTTGTTATCAGAGGATGGACATTTTCATATTCTTCCCAGGAATGTCCACAGAGCAGTGAGACTTGTGATGCTGTATTTTTGTATCCAAATTATTATTCAAAAATAGATTCCTCTATTAGCACTTACACTGAACCAGTATTTAAGCAAAATTGCTGAATCAATACTACACGTAGAGGACATTAGTGGTTTTATTTTGTCTTTCCTTTTCATTGTGATTATCAAGAACTTAAATATTCCTTTGTTTCACTTTGCATTTAACTCTGTATGGGATAGGTCAGCACAGGATCTTAAAATGAGAGTGTTTCAAGAAGTCTTGGAAGTAGAATACATACAAAGCTTATAGATACATTAATGCAAGTAGCTGGAATTTGAAATCTCTACTTGAGAATATCCCAGATATTTTAGAGAAATGAATGTAAAACCTCTGATTTGCTTTGAAGTTTCACTATCAAAGTTACATTTCCAAGTCCTTATGTATTTATTTTAGTTCAGATTTGGAAAAAGTACAACGCTCTTCTTAAAATTTTTCTGTGCTAAGCATGATTCCTCAGAAAATTTTCTCACTTTTTTCACACCAATGCACTTAGAAAAGTAAGTATATTGGTTAATAGAGTGATGTTGCTCTCTGAAAAAAGTAGTTAAACATATCTTCTAGAATCATTTCTCACTTAACAACTTGCATGACACTGGGCAAAGAAATTGAATCTTTTCTCCTAGGCTGAGTGGTCTCATTTCACAAGCTCTCCAAACACAAACTTCAAAGATAGAATGAAAATGTTCTGAGAAGAATGATGACAACATAAGTTCATAAAATTCAAAAAACTCATATTGCAAATCTTAGTCATGCAGTGTCTCAGAGCATTCCACAAGCGGGTAAAAGTAATTTTTGAAGGAAATACAAGCTCAGGACTTCTGTTTAAGCAGTAAGACTGGGCAACAGGACGTGGATAACTGTTAAGCTTTCTATTTTTCAAAGTAGAGGTATCATAAGAGAAGAGTCTGAATGTGAAGATATGAAAATGAGCATCTGTTGTTATGAGAAATGTCAGACACAGAAGTTTTAAATATCTGATTTACCTAGATTTTTCTCCTTTCCTCTTCAAAAAGGAAAAAAAAAAGAGGGTAATAGTTATCACCTGAGCTAGTAGTTCTAAGATTTCAAATTTTATAGACTGTCTGCCTTCAGGGCTTGAGGAGTCTTTGTGCTAAGAATCCACCTGATAATAATGTTTCACTGGGAATATAATAATTCTCTTTTGCTAGAGGCAACTGGCAAAGAAACTTCCTAAGTCAACTAAAAGTCTCTTTTTTATTAGCTGGAATTTACTTCTAGGTCTTCATCTTTTACTTTCCTGGGTCTTCATCTTTTAATTTCTGCCCCTGCTTAGCTGCAGGAACAGAAAAAGGATATGTGCAGGAAAGCCCACAATGAAATATGCCATATCTTTTTCTCCACTTAGAGATTCTATTCTACTGAAAGATTCCTTTTGAATAGTTTTCAGTAATATGAAAATCATAAGGATGGCAGAGGTTTTGTGGCTTTTCAGTTCAACTAGGATAGAAAAATCATAGAATAATTTGATTTTGAAGGGATCTTTAGAGGTCGTCTAGTCCAATCCCTTTGCAATGAGCAGGGATATCTTCAACTAGATCAGGTTTTTCAGAGCCCCTTTCCACGGATGAAGTATCCACCACCTCTCTGGGTAACCTGTGCCAGTGCCTCACCACTCACATTATAAAAAACTTCTTCCTTATATCTGGTCTAAATCAACCCTGACTTCTTTTTTTTTTGTTTTTTTCTTTCATTCAATGAAAGAGTGTAGTTTTAGATTAGCAGTGGAGCAGAGCAGAGAGAAGAGGAAAATTACAGACAACATCTGGTGTTAAAATCTGGATTTACTATTCAGTTAGAGCCAATTAGTAGCTAGTGCGTATCTTGGAATCCACATGAACTATGGCAATAGTACTATTAATAATAATACTCGATGTATATAATGACTATGACTCCTAAGGACTTGGATGTGTTTTAGGGGCCATGTTTTGAGGCACTTATCAAAGTGGGTTCTATTCCTGAAGGGAACCTTTGGGTGCCATGGTAGTAAGAATTCAATCCAAAATAACGAAATGCATTTTTTTTTTCACTCTCATCCTCTTGTGGTCTTGGAGGGGAGAGCTGTTCTACTTGCAGCTCAGGCTGCTTTTAAGATAAAGTGTGATCAGGAAATAAGCTAATCCAGCAGATCCATTTTGTGCTGCAGTGCTGTGTTCTCTTCAGAGCAGCCCTGCCAGCTGCCCTGGGTCACCAGTTTTAAGTATGATGGATCTCCCATTTCCTTCCTGAACCAGCAAGTCTCTCAGGCTTGGTATCCAAATGCAGGTAATAATTGGAACTATAAAGTCACAACTGTAAATCAGACAGAGTGAAAATATTTATTACTGACATTTAATTCAGAGGTAAAATCAAGGTCCAAATTACACTAAATTGAGCTATTTACTTCAGTTATGTATTGGGAAAACAATATCATCATCATCAGTTTCCATAACTCTGTTCTGAAACTCTTTCAGATTGAGGAGGCGCAAAGAGTTGGCTGCCTTAAGTGAGGTCACCCAAGTCCCAGATACAGCTCCATCACTTCATCTTGCTCTCAGATGCTTTGAAGAACAAATAGAGTGTTTGGAACAAACTAGGCTGCCATCTGTAGGAAGTGTTTCCAGGCTCTTTTCCAGAAAGGGTGATGTTCTCTTCCACAGCCTCTTCCTTATGTTAGCCTGGGAGGTTCTGATTAAAGAAATGTATTTTGAATGGGAGATAAGGAACAACATTTGCCCTCTTCTTCCCTACTGTTAACCTTTGTCATTTAAGGATTATCAGCAGCTGAACTCCAGACGCTTTGCTTTTCCCCTTGCTACTTTTAGGATTGTGGGTTATAATTCATGAGTCTGTTGCTTTGTCAACTTTTAATCATTCTAATTACCTAATTATCTACTCTAATGAAATGATAAAGCCCTTAACAGTTCAGTCTTCCTTCTCCCTGTAGGAAATTCTATCTCCTCCTCTGGGATGTTACCTTCTTTGTTTAAAAGACAGAGAAATTATTTGAGGGCTGGGCGTAAGTGCTGGTTTTGCCTGTTTAAACACTTTCCTTGATCACTGATTGCTTTTATAATTGCAGTTACTCTTTAGTCTTTGTTTACAGATCAATGATTTTGCTAAATTTCCTTAATAATAAATGGCAGCAGGGAGAGAGAAAACAGACATTGCATAAAATCTAGGAACTTTTTCCAAATCAGAGAAAAAAATGAAGATTTAAGCAACACCAAAGGTGACTGCTCATAGCAATGAACTTCAGATTCACACTGCATTTTTACTCAGTGAAGCATACTTTTTTTCTGCAAGATTACTTTAGTCTGAAAAGTATAGAATGAGGCATCAATCTATAAAACTACATTATGTGAGTTTCATTTACTTTGGGCTAAGAAAAGAGATGAATTTGGATTTCTCCACTGTCAATAAATATTCCAAATTTGCATCTGCTCTATGTTACAGCTCTTTTATATTTGTCCTTTAGCTGTGTCTCAAAAAAAAGGAGTATTTTTGAAAAAGTACTGTAGGTGCTTGAGAATACATTCAGAGAAGATCTTACAGATCTTACAGAAGATCTTACATTCTGCATGGGCTGAGATGGCTGACTGCAATGATGGGGGAGGTATTGGATCTACAGTCAGTTCCTGCTGTTGTGTTTTCTGTCTGGCTGCCTCAGGGGAGCTGCTCACTGAACAGGCTATATGCTATGCTTCCTGTCCAGTACACTGCCTAGTTTGAATCCCCTTTTGAGTTGCTCAAGTGCCATGTCCTGCCTTCATCCCTAATCAATGTTTTTTGCATGTCTCTTGTCCCCAGCAGAAGTGGGTCCATGCAGTATTGTTCCGCTGCAGGGTCAGTCTCTATAGCTAGCTCAAGTGTTTTTCCAGTTTTCTTTTTGGAAGGTACATCTTACCAATTGAACACATGAAGTCAGAGAAAGTACCTGGCTTCCACATCAGAATCGCCAAAGAGATAAGCATTTGTTTTCTGAAAGGAAGACTAGGAGCAGTAAGGGGCATGGGATATGATTCAGTTTCTCCCTCTGTGTCAATAGAAAATCATCCCCCCAAAGCAGTATTTGAACACAGAGAATAAAAGTGTAAGAGAATTCAGACAGAAAGATCTGTGAGGAGGAGGTTAGGCAAGGAAAAGAACAAAACAAGAGGATAAAGCACTTAAAATGAGAGGAGGAATTAACCTAGGGGGAGTACAGGAAAAAATCCTAATATGCATGAGACATATGGAAGAGCAAAAAAGAATGGAGTTCTGCCTTTTAGAAAAGGAGGGTCAGGACATGAGAGAAAGCATTGAAAAGAGCGCAAAAGAAGTGGGCTAAGAAGAAAGAAGCAGAGAGAGGAGATTGGGAAAAGTGGGAGCTGAAAAAACTTTTAGGCAAACATACAGACGTTATATCCTTGACTGTTTCTTTGGGAGGAACAATATAAGCATAATTCAAGCCTGTTATAAGTGCAATTTTATTTAAGTCCAATCCTTTCTGTTATCTGAACTGGAATTATACACCTCTGCAGGCTTACAGGCAGTTGGAGACATCCTATTCATACAGCATCCTCACACAAATTAATTCACAGAGCATGGGACTTCATGTCACTTTTCTATCCTTACGATCTAATTTTTATAATTTTTGAAATGTATTCCCTTGTTTCCATTAAGTCCATCCTGCTTGTCTGCTATTGCAAATACTTTTCTTGTTTAAGGCAGTCAAGTGTCTAATTTCCTCCTCAAGGAAGTATGTTTTGCTGTGGAAGGCTTCCCAACATGCCTCCAACCATGCATGAATTATTCCTTTTTCTGGAGTGTTTAATCAGCACACTCACATGTGAGCAGCAGCCCTCTGACATGCACAAACCTCTGTCCCTGGTCCAGGAGACTCAGAACCACAAGGATCTCACTGGTTACCACCTCACCTATCTAGCCTTCCTTACAGGACTAACTTCTCAGATGGAATTTATTATGTCTAGGAACAAGTCCTGGTAAACTCATCTTATTTTGCTTTAAAAGCTGCATATAAGGGAACCTGATTTCCTTGTTCCTAAATTCAGCTGAATGGCAGAGAACATTTTAGAGGGATTGCCACATAGCTATTTTGAACACATTTATTTCTGTTTACTGTAGTTACTGATCTGAATCTGTGATCCAGATCTTTAAATTCTATAAACTGACATATTTCTTTGAAATATTTTATTATCTAACACATGGAACTCTGATTTCTATGATTTAAGGATTGAGCCTTATTGTCAGTAAACAACAATAATTGATGATTGTGAAATCAATAGTATATCACTAATAATCCCCCAAAATTCTCAGAAATAAGGCATAATCACAGCAGGTCTCTTATCCTTCCACATTAAAATTTTAATTCTTTATTAAAATGGAAATTCACAGTAAATCAGACGAAAGCAAGTATTTGGATTTTTAAAATTTTTGAGGGATGTTTCCAGGCATATGTAGTGACACTTATGTAGATCTACCTGTTTTCACTGGATCTCTGAAAAAATGTTTTCTTGAACCTATTTTAATCTCCCACATGCCATGTATTACAAAAGATGTGGTATGGAGCTCTGGCCCACAGAAAATAATGGCAACTGAGGTAAATCTAAGAGTCAGATATTTCAGATTTGATTGAAATAATATTTTCAGAAATCAGTATTTTGGTACCTTCTGAACTAAAATATGAAATTACACTTAAGTTTTATGGGGGGAAAATGTCTTTTTTGAGAAGAAAACTAGTTTAACAATACAAAAGAAATCTTTTCAGTAAGTCTTAAAAAAACTTCCTGTCCTCTTTGTTTTAAGAACAGTCCAAACAAGACATGTCCCCTTGAGTAAGATGGATGAGTTCCCATACATATACCTCAGCATTTTTATAAATAACAACAACAACAACAACAATGACAAGGGCAGTAATAATAATAGTAGTAGTAGCAGTAATGTTCCAGAAAAAAAAAAGTTGAATATAGATAATACCCTCAAAAGGGTGGCTGTATGGCTCCAGTGTTCTTCATTGCCACTCTTCTTTATATGCAAGCTAGTACATTACCCAGAAATAGATTAAAAATTGAAAATTTTGCAGATGGTCTAGAGTTAACTCTAAAATATCCTTTTGTACAGGGGGATTTATGCCTGTGAAGTGAAATATTCTTTGCCAGAATAAGGAAGCATCACCGCTATTTCCATCTCTGTGCCAATAGCAAGTATTTCTTAAACTATTAGGATTTTGTTTTTCCTTTACTGAGCTTTATTTCAGATAAGAAATGGAAATGGCATATATATGCACAGATTTCAATTTTGGTGCCAGAGATTTTGAGTTCAAATTCTACAACAAAACCCTGGGACATTCATTACCCAGTGCTGAAATTGTTATAGGTTGTGCAGTAGCAGCATTTGAACTAAATGTAATTTATAAACTCTATGATATGTGGGAAGTTATGTACCTGACATTTGATTCTTTTATTGTATTCATTTATAATTCTGCCCAGAGTGTTGTCCTGCTGTTCTCAAAGTTGTTTCATAGTTTTGAACTGCCTTACACAGGAGTGTGTGAAAAGTGTGGCCATAAAGACAAATGAAAGACACAGCATTTTGATGTCATTACGGAAAAAAACAGGACCTCAGCATTCTGAGATGCTGATTTTAAAGAGAGTTTCTCATTTTCCCATTTGATTGCCCTGGCTCCACGGCACCTACACTCAAAAACAAAGGCGAAGAAGCACAGTGAAGCTTCATGCGTGTGCAATGGAGATGGATGAGGAGGGTCTGAGTTTCACTGCATGTTCCAAGTACTACTTTTGCACCTTTGGATTCATCAAGACATCTGCAAAGGCTGAAAGATATGTGCCTTTCCAGGATGGCAACTGTAAACCAGGCATCATGTCCTAAAATTAAATGAGATGCCTATGTTTAGGCAATATGCCCTAGAAATCTTGCCCCTCAGTTACTCCATGGAAGGAGCCAGGATATTTGCTTTTTTTGCAGTAAGAGTAATGCAAAAAATAACATTCCTATTAGTTGGCATTATTAAGCCTTTTGACTTACTGAGCCTTTTTTTAGTCTTGGTTGCCATTTTTTTCCTAGAGTCTGAGACAATTAAACACCCAAATCCAAATGAAGCTAGAAGGGAAGGAAAAATTTAGGGAAAATGGTGTCCAGGACAGATAAAACATTTAATAGCCTAAAGTCACATCTAGAGAGCATTTAAGTGTCTACATATATTCTAAAAGGTTAAATCATCCAAAGAAAAGAAAGGGGAAGGTTGTAACACTGTACCTTTGGTTGTTTTTGTGGGTTTGGGGAGTCCTAGATCCACACTTTGCCTCACAGAATTGTGTATGTATTTTCCTGTCATTGGCTATATATAAACATGCCTGGAAAAGTAAGAGAGGTTCTGGATTCCATGCTTGGCATCAGGGAGCAAAATATATCATTATGATGTAAATTCTGTGTTTGGACAGCAGGTTTCTTTGAAAGTCCCAAGCTCCTGCCATAAAGGTGATTCTGGTTAATATTTATCCATATAATTAGTTCTGGAAGATAATTATTTTTTCTTTTTCATTCATATACATTTCAAAGAGGTAGAAATTGTCAGATTAAGATTATCCCACAGAAAAAGCAAGAAAAAAATATATGTAATAGCCAGCCACAATTGACCACACAGCATGATGGCTCTATAAAGAAAGAGAAAAAAAGAAAAGAATTTCAGCCAGTTGGGAAGCTGTCCCAGATACTGATGAAAAGATAATAATTAATGATAGGATTTTTATTCATTTATTTATTTAGAGACAGATGCATTGCTAATTTTAACCTCAAAAGGACATTTCAGCCTTGCAAATTGCACAGATTTTTGGATGGCACTTTTTCGATATTTCTGTAAGAAATGTGGACTTTGCTGTTGGCATTTTCTTTCAAGGTTCCTTTCAGTCTAAAGGAACTCCCTTTCCCTTTCCAGTTTCTACAGAGCTGAAAACATGATATCTGTGTGCTTCACATTTTGATATCTTATAAGCTTATTTACTTCAATTCCTATTCATCACTCAGAGCAAAAGATAAAATTTTGGCATAACTAGTTTGAGAGAGATCAGGGCTTCCCTCAAGCATTTTCCAACATGGGTTTGAAAAAGGCCTCATGTGTGTCACAGATAAAACCTTCCTGATATGCCTTTCATGCTCTATATGACTCTTTTGTCAGTGAAAAGAGGATAGTGATGCAGCTTATTGCCAATATTTAGCCAGTATTTGAATTGCTTTTGTAACACTATGGACTTATTTTCTCTCTGACATATCATCAAAGAATGTAAAAGGCCACTGATGGATATGTTGATTGTCTTTGGATGGAGTCCTGCAAGAAGTACTGCACTTTTTTGTTAGAAACATTTTGACACCCTGTTATCTTCCTGAGTTGATCAGACACCTGCTGCTACTCCACCTGCCTTTTTGGCAACCAGAAATGCTTGTCTGCCTCTCTTTCCTTGCCTCTTTTTTTTTTCCCCATCTCTGGCTGTGTAAGTATCAACAGGTGGAATCAATTGTGAGGAAGGATGTTGTGCCAATGCTTCATCGCTGGCATGGAGGCAGGAGCTCCTGCAGAGGGGATGGCACGTGTGGCTTGAAGAAAGCTGCTCTGCAGAAGTCAGTGCTGTCTGGCACCCGTGCATTACTAGAGGGGTCAAATCAACTTTGGAGCAGGCAGGGTGCCATTCTGACAGAAGGGGTAGCCAAGATGCCAGGTAGTTATGCAGCAAGTGTGTTTGCTGAGGGTTTGATTTTCAGTCAGCAGTGTTTAAATGTCTGTTCATCTTGAATTTATACACATTTGTTTAAGAAAATGAGTGAAAATTAATCTAAAGCTGCAGTGTATTATCTTATGAAAAGAGTAAAAAGGGCTTCTGAAAGCCAAGCAGAAAGGAGCTCGCAGCCATAGCTGTATTTCACTGATAGGTATGTTCATGTACTTATGTTTGCAGTGACAAGTCTCTCTAGGTCCTGTTTTGTAGTAGAAACTGTCCCCTAATACTAAGTGTTGATGCTGTTTTTGCACTGTAGGTGGCAGAAATATGCAAAGTCCCAAATGTTACAAGGATCAACCCAATTGTATCTGCCAATCAGAATTATATTCTGGAGCTAGTAGAGGTTTTAAAAATCCTTATATTTTAACCTAGTTAAGTGCACTTTTCAGACAGAACAAGGGAAGGGGGATATGCAAAAGGATATAAAGAACACTTTTAAAATCCATTGATGATGTTAACATCTTAAAGGAAAAAAGTTTTTTATCAATTTCTGTGTGACAGTTTGAAACAGCACTTGAATTATCTGCATCAATCTCATTTTGAAAGCATACTGAGAGCAATCCTGCCTGTTTGCAGCTAACCTCCTCGTTCTAAGATATTAAATAGCAACTTTAACACAAACATTTGAATTAATTGTTGGCATCTCAATGGGACGGACTGCCAAGACTTTATGGATGAGATCCAGTCTTGGTACTGGATAGGATATCAGACTTGCATTAGCCCAGCAGTCAGGCAAGTCCCTTGAATACTTCTCATGTGAGGAGTAAACAAAGCCCTCACTGGACTCTGTGAAGCTGTCAATATGCAAAATTGTCTTCCCATCTGATGGAGCTGTCTAATTAGTCAATATCAAGAAAGGCTATGCTATTGTCACATTTTTCTATCTTTCACCATCACAGCATTGCTGGGCACAACACTTGTAAAACTATTATAATCATGTCAATTAAGACAGAGCCTTAGGTGAAGCTTGTAAAGGCACGGTAACTCTTTGGACAGTCCTTAGATTGTATCAGTGCCTGTTTAAAAAGGCTGCCCTAGCTGAAGGAAAGCTGAAGGAAATGATGCCATTCGTGACACCCTCTTAAGTCTCTACTGCTTTGTCCATTGCTGCAGCTCATTGTTATATTTAGTGTCTGACTACAGGAACTGCAATATGATGAGCAGTCAAAATGAAAGGGAAAAAAATAAGATCACATTTCAGCAATTTCTCCTGAGCTTATAAGCTCTTAAAAATGTGAAATTTGGCAGGAGTAGCTCAGAGAAGATGTATTACCTGTTCTAACACTGTACTGTTTAATTACTTTGCATCCTTTAAGAAGTAAGATGTGCATTTTATAGGAAGGGAAGAAGAGCAGTGTACTGGAGACTAAAGGACAAATAGGTTATGCTGATTAATCTTTGACTAAGATTGATTCAGAGCAATGAAAAAGCAGCTTTAAAAATCCTCCTGCTTTTTATTTTTTTTCCTGATATTTTTTCTAGATCTTATAAGCGTCGTGTCAGAATAAAAATGTGAATCTGAGTTCCATATTGGCAGAACTACTGCGGCATTTTGAGATATCCCCTTAAAAAAGGATTCACTTTGAAAATGCTCTTAAAGAAACTAGAGGTTATGTTTCTCTGTACACTCAGTCTAACACGCACTGACCAGTGGTGCAACATGTTCATAAATCCACTTTTTCTGGTCAGCTATAATGTGTTTACTATAGGCAGTAGTAAATCAAGCCCTGGTAATTTTATTCTCAATGTAATTAAAGGCTTTGTACTCTCTTTTAATAACTTTGGTATTCTTCTAACAAAGAATTTTAAATAGCTAATTCAGCAAGGCTAATGGATCAGAATATATATAGGAGCAATAGATGTAGGTATGCCTGTTGTTTCCAGTCCAGAAATCCAAATGTGAATATTGAATAGATGAACAGTTCCATACCTATTTTCAGGCTTCTCCAAAGTGCTTAGTAGAGAAAAATTTGACCTTACAGAGCACTGCAGTAGCTGGTCTTTGGAAGCTCTGGAGACATCCTCAGTTTTACAGAGATAAAGGCTCTGTACTTTTTTTGTCACCAAGTTTATCACTGTGCACAACTGTGTTAATGAAGAACCACAATTAATTTACCACCTAATTTGTTGCTTGTTATTTGATTGCGTGCTATTACCATCAGAAGTGTTTGTGGTTGTAGTCAGTCCGAAATTAACTTTAAATAAACTATATGGCCTATGGAGATATTCTTGTACAGATCACCAGCTAACAGAGAAAACTCATTATGTTCAAAAGTAAAGGGAGGTGAATTAATTTCAATTTTTGCTTCTCTTAATAGTGGGCTTGCCAAGACCAGCAGCAGGCTTGTGCAGAAGCATTTCCACACACTTCTACTGTGATAAGAAGCAATAGAATGATTACCTCTTTGCAACTAAAAATGTCATTATTTTCATAAAGCCACCTATCTTAACATCTCCACATTGCCATATTGTCATGATCTGGAATACTGCCTAGATAGGGCTTCTTTCCAACTCCTTGACTTATTTCCTGTGCATAAAAAGGAACTGGGACAAAGCACCCTATTGATTACGAAGCTCAGAATAGAAAATACTGTATCATATAAGGTTATGTTGTAGTACAGTATGGTTGGTAACAATTTTGTTGAGAACATTGCTTTAACTCGATGGCAAGCTGTTTTGTATAGCTCTGTTCTGAAGCATGTATAGTCTGTGGAATGAATCAGTTTCTAAATCATAGCAGACTTTGATTTCTGCTATTTGTATTTGTTACAGGAGCAGTACTTTTAGGGGAGAAATCATTACAAATTTGAAATACTGCTTTGATAAACATCAAAATTCAAGAACTGGAGGCACAGAGACACATTTAAGAGCTAAATAGGAAACAGTTGAAATTTATCTGCAAAGTGATCGCTAAATGGAAATGAAAAAGGTCAGCTGCAATTCACTCTAGGGAATCAAGATTCACACACTGAGAGAGCTGCAGGTGCTGTGCTGGACAGTGAAACACAATGTTTTTAATTAAATCATGGGTCTTCCTGAGGGAATATTGCATTAAAATCCAAGTGAATCTGACATAATGGCAAGATCTATATTCCTGGTTCTTAGTCAAGTCATTACATTAGTCTGCCAATTAGATCAGGAGGGAGGCATTTCAAATTACAGCAGCAATTTTACAGAGTAGATAATTATGGCAAGTTATGAATGGCAGATATTACTGCAGCTAGTTTTTTGGGGTTTTTCTGGATTTTTTTAGCCTCCACCTTTTTTCCTTTTTCCCTTTTTTCCCTTCTTCCATAAAGTTTTTTTTTCTTTCTTTTGAGGATTCCTAGCATCAAATTGTTATATAGCACTTTGATTACCATTTAGTTCTTGTTATTTTATTAAGCAAACTTCAGTCATAATTTATCTGTAACTGTTGCTGACATTTATAGCTAAACTACAATAATTCTTATTATATTATGCTTCTAGTCTTCAACTGTCTGGATTCTTTCAGTGTAGTAATAGCTACTTTCAAATAGTATCCACAAAAGGTATATATGCAGGAATTTCATTGCATGTGAGATCTTATATACTGTTGAATACTGCTTTTTATGTATTTGCACTAGGACAAAAACCATGTCATGGTAGTGTGATGATTATATTTGACTTAACAAAAGTATAATTAAAACTGAAGATGGAAGAGATGTCATTTTAAAATATTTTCATGATTGTATATTAGAGTACCATATTTTTCCCAATATTTAAAAACTACTTCTAAATACAAATAAAATAAATATAGTCCTTAATAGACACCTGCACTGTTTATGTTCACACTGTGTCCTCTAGAAATGCAGGTCTTGTTTGCAAAATATTTTCTTTTATTTTTCTATTAACTAATGCTGAATTAGAGTTGATTTGATTTGGAGTATAGAACAGCCTCACCTAATTACTTCATCTGGATAATTTCTACTGTTTAGATATATTCATTAAGACTGTATTTTCAGGAATAATGCTTTTTCTATATTTATGTATTTGAATAAAAGAATGTGGAGATCAGTTCGGTTTGAATTGCATTTATTTGTAAAAATCTTTACCAATATCATTAAGCATATTCGGTCAACATGAACTATTTCCTTTGATCTAATATGAAATTTTTGATAGAAAAACCTTTCAAGATGAAACAGTCTTGACTTAGTGGTCTGCAGCTCAGAAGATACATATTCATCAAGGATGAAGTATAGTCATGCTTGATTCTTTTTTGTCTTAAGACTAAAGTACACAATTTCAAGGGGTAGCACATCACCACTGTAAGACACAGTTCAGAATCCTGATAATGTTCTGATTTTGTTAAAAGAGAAACACTGTGGTGTATGCATTAGGAACTAACCAAACAGAGTCAACAGGACATTTTTTCATTTTCATTCCTGAAGCAGTGAGTAACCAAATATTTTTGACATGGAAGTGTAGAAACTTGACTGCACCTTATTGATTAGTGTATCCTCATTAATAACGCGATTCAAACTCTACCTTAAATGGAAAAGGAGTAGATTTGAACCCTGATTTCTTTCAGGTAGGAACCCTCTTTAACAGAATACTTAAAGATGCAATTTCTTCAGCTGTTTATTTTGAAATTTTTTTGCTCTTTAGAAAATGCTTAAACTTGTTTGCCTACGTATAGGGGGCATGTGAGGTTCAAATTATAAAAGCAAGTGTTTATTAACTGCATAGCTAGTATACCTCTCAAATTCCTTGGCAAAGGAGAGTGGAAATGCAGAAAACTCCCCTGCACTTAGCGCAAAAAGATGTCAGGAGTACTTGAGAAGAGAGGTCCATGGGCAGCTATTAAATAAAAAATTGTATCTAACCCAGGAAATGCCCCATTCTGAAAATGACTGGGGGTTCAGGAGACTGTTAGGAAAAAAATGTCCTCATACGTCGTCTTCTGTTACTCTTTCCTATATCTTTGTCTCTAGCCACTGCTGAGACAGAAGATTGGCCAGATCTGATGGGTACAGCAGTTCTTAAGTACTTGAGACTGCAAAAAAGAAAAAATCGATATAAAATAGACTAACACTAACAGAAGTGATTGAGTACATTTTTTGTCCATTAATATTCAGTAGTTTTGTGTGAAGACATCCTCCCAGAACATGTATGCAATAGAAATTGAATTTTCTGTGTCCCTAGTATAGGGGTCTTATGGCTTCAATCTCCCAACACTTGTTCCGAATAAAGACTGCTTTGCATTGAATTGCTTCATGCTCATGTTTACTCTTTCCTAGTTTTCTTCCTATTTTAACAGTTTACCTTAAATGTTAGTGATCACAGAAATCACATTATTGCTGTGTTCTCATCAGGAGTAAGGTTGTGTACTGCTATATTAATTTAAGTTTTACTATTTTTTTTAATTGAAGAGAATTAAATAATTTATCAAAACAATTAATAATTTTCTTTTGAAAGAAAAGATAGTGCAGTGAAAACTGAGAGATTACCTACAGAAAGCCAGGGAGATGAAAACTGGGAAAGTAGACTATTAAAATTCATACGGGGAAAATGCAATTTTACACAAGACAAATAGACAGAAGGAAAGAAAAATATAAATACAGTAATGTCAAAGGAGACATTCTGGAGACAGTAAGCAGAAAATCAGAAGTGATTTTGCAAGGCCACACTGCAGCAAAAAGAAATTGAATGGCATTTTGCTATCCATACACTGACATTCAAGCAGAATTTACAGAAAATAATAATCTCCAAAAAACAGGTAAAGCTGAGGGACCAAGGTAAGAGAGGAAACTTGTTCTACTGCTATTTTTATTCCTGGACTTACTGCTAAGTTGTCTCAGCTTCTCTGATAATTTCAAGCCACTGACCAATCAAACTGCATGTTTTTCCCTTAATTTGGTAGAGTAGATCTCTGTTGTCAACATTTTTTATGCATTAGATTTCTAGTAGAATAATTCCCAGAAGTCTTTGCAGAAAATTTCAGGTGACAATTACCAGGATACTCTTGCTGAAAGGAGTACTAGGAACTAGGAAGGATAAAATAGCTGGTGAACACTTTTCATTCAAGTATATCTATAATCTGGGGGTTTCTGTAGCCTGTTGAAGATAATGAGAAACACCAGTTGAATCTGGTAATGTATTTATTGGCTGACAATTTAAAAAGAATTACATGTATGTGTATATATATATATACATGTATATATACATACATATATATGTATCTCCTGCAAACAGATCACCATACCCCTCAAAAATAGATTCTATTATCTATATTGATTTATGTAACTCTTTACTCTATTATTAGCTTTGACTGATATAACTCTTCATTAGTTATGGATTTACGTATTCAGTGCTCCTTTGCCAGCAAGCCAGAGCCAAGAAGCAAAGAAAATGTCGCGGTGGAGTTGTTTGTTTTTAGATATTTTTTTTCTCCATTTTCCACATTTTGGAATACTTTCTGTCTGTTTCACAGTTCCATTAATAAAGCTCAATTATATAGTGTGAATGTCACTTGCACAGGAAAAGTGCCAGAACCAAAGCCCGAAGTGGTGACGAAGTAATAAAATATGAACTATGTGAACCACAGATAAGTGGTTGGATTTAAAACAACTCTTGCCCTGGATGACCAGTAGAGATCATTTTGGCTATCTGTCCAGTTACAAAAATGAAGCAGGCAGAGAAATGAGAGCACATAAAGAACAAAATCTATTCAGCTTAGTCCATAAACACTTTAGACACCAGCTGCAGATGTGGTAGAGCTTTAAAGGGCTTCCTGGAACAATGAAAGTCTTATATGCTCCAACTTACTGATCAAAAAATGTTTAGAACCGGTCCTATTTACAGTAGCAAGATCTCAACCTACCTCATTAAAAATGAGAATGATATTCCAACCCCACCCTTTGATGGAATTTAGTCAAATCAGAGGCCTTGGAAATGATGTTCAAATCCTGCAAAGATACTGAGCTTATTCAGTCAGAACTTGGATAGTTTCTTGCTCACCTAAAATTTGTAGAATGTGTTATATAGAAAAAAACCCCAACTCTAATGACATGGTAAACTAAAGCAAAATATTTTTTATTAAAGAAGATTTTTCAGAAATAAAATCAATTTTGTAAAAATTTCATTTTACCTCTTTTAGTACTACTGTTTTTGGATAAATATGGTTGTGGACCACTTACGATTCAACTTCTACAAAAACACTGCAGAGACAGCTGATTTCAGGCAGTTACCTAAGGGCAGGATTTCACATGAGTTTCCCATAAAAGTTTTCACTGTGTATGTGCAACTGTTACAATACTCTTGGCGTGTATTAATACAGCCATAACAAAAGGACATTGTGGTTTGATGAAATGGTTTCTTTGTGGGTAAATATGGTGCTGTGCTGTGAGAATCCCCTCTCATTTGTGATAATTGCTTCTGGTTTATGCTAGTCCAGTAGTACAATGACATAACATGCTAACTTGTAATAGATACAGTCTAAAAATAAAATGCCAAAAAAAGAAGAAATTGCTTAAATCTTTAAACAGTATTAGATATAGTAGAATAATTCGATTTTAAACATTTTTTCAAAGCCTAGGACAGTGTGTTCTTGATGTAAGATTTTTTTTTTAACCACAATAAGTAGGTTGTAGAATTTGCGTTGGAGATACCATATGGAAAGCACTAATTTAATGGGAAATTATAATCTGTGAATTGGATTCATGATTCATGAGTCACAATGCACAATAACACATGCCAGTAATTTACTAAAATACAGTATGTATGTATGTATAATAATTTACACATGTGCATACCTGCAAATTCTTTGTTATTTAGTTATTGTTAGAGTCCTGACAGAAATATAGTCCTTTTTTTTAAATGCAAGAAACAGCACATTTACACCTGAGGAAAACTGGCCAGGTATTGGGTTTTGTGCTCACAAGGAATAGTTGTGAATAGTTATAATGAAGAGTATGCATAATCTCTATCTACACTTGTTCATTGTGCAGATTATAAATACTTTCAAAGTACAGCCATTGGAACATATTTTTAGAAAGAGTTACAAGCAGAGATGTCAGAAGGCGGATCTGAGAAAAAACGAGTTTTCTGATGACATTTCTTGATAAACTGAAATAAACATACCTCATTTAGACAGCTAAAGCAAAATATGCCAGTGCAGCCATTTGGTTGTATGGATGCCTGCTTTATGATGAAATGTTATATCCTTTCTCTGAAAGTAAAAAACAACAATATTGTCTTTAGTTGGTCCTGAGAGGATGTTTTACTGTAATCAAAGTTCTTATTTCAGTCTTCTGGGAATGCAGACATTTATCAAGCTAAGAAGGGGCTTTTTGTTTTCTAGGAAGAAGTAACTTAGTGCTGAAGGGGCCTCCTTGTTACTGAGATCCAAGGTATAATGATAGCTGATAATATTTATGAGAGATGGAAGCTCTTCAGTGAACCTACATGCTGAATCACTAATAAAACATAATTAGCTGCTTAGATGATTCCGTTTTAGTCATCACTCAGAGAACAGAAACCATGAAAGCTGAGAGAGCATCACAACTGGGTCTATTGCAATGACAAGAGATAAAATGGTGCTGGATCTGGGTTGAAGTCACAAAGGACAGTAGCTTAAGTGAATGAATTTTAGTAAAGTTTCTCTTTAATGAACCTATTTAGAGCTGAAATCAATGTGTGATAATACCATATAAGTGGTACTGTGGGGAGTGGGAAGAGCACAGTGAGGGGTATCAGTACAGGGGTGACTTGCTAGCTAGAGGCAACAGCATCATGATTAGAGGGAATACTGCAGCTAGGAGCAGCAGCCAGGAGCATCAGCCCTGTGAGAGGAGGTGGTGGTTCCCCTATGCATTTATGATTAGAGGTTATGGCAGTTAGAAATTGTGATGAAATAACATCAAGGTACCTCTACATGCACAGGCATCATTTTATGATAAAAGATGTATGAGAATCTGTCTGCATGCCTGCTAGGATAGTACTGAGCACTGAAAAAAATCTGAGTCACATGTATTGGAAAGGTACAACCTGGAGAAATGCCTTTCAGTGTAGATAAAGTGATAGATAGTATGAAAAAAACCCAAAGGGCAGCCAACTTACAGAATTATGGCCTTTGAGCTGGTGGTTTCTATTCTGGAGCAAAATCTTAAAATTATGACAGATAGCATAGAATGCAGTATCAGGAAAACAAAAGAAAAGGTAGCACTTAGTAGGTGAAGAACAGAACAATGCAGAATGAGTGATTTCACCCTCTTACAAGGCATCTGCTTGCAGCCACTGATAGGAGTCAGGATGCTGAGTTTAATGGGCTGTCCTTTTTTCATATGTTCGCAGCTGGGTGAGAAAATTTCATCAATGGTCTGATGCCTGCTGCTCTTCAGGGCTGTGCTTTCCCATCAGATAAACACTAGCTTCATTTATTGCTGCTTTGTTTTCCACAAATGCTCTGTCACTTCCTCTTCATACCTTTGTTTTTAACTGTATACATATGGATTTGGCAAGAAAGGAAGTGACTGTTCAGGGCATCACAGTTGTAGCTCCATAGCCATCTGGTGTCCACCAAAAACTGACCTGATACATGCAACATCTGAAAGAGGTGCTACAGAAATACTAAATTTTAAAGGTGTTTACCTCAGTACAGGTTAAAAGCTAGCAACTTTTCTTTCAAACAACTAAAATACTGTTAAATAAGAAAATTATAATCAAATGCTAATAAAATTTATTTATTGTAAACCAAAGAGAACTCTTGGTCTTTTAGCACCTAGTTTCCTTGCATTCCTCTGAATGTGCCTTTATTGACAAATATATTTTAATAGCACACTGATACAGTGTCCAGACAGGAAACTTTCTGATTTTCTTTTGCATAAATAAGTACAGTGTTCATAAAAATCTGGATTGAGAGGAAATAAATTATTGTCTACAAAATTTAGAATTAATTTATTTCCTAGCTCAAAAAAGCTCAGCTAATAAATAGGAACCATTTCAATGAGAATCAATATTAATGACAATTGGCTTTGTCTAGACTTATGTTTCAAGTGCAGTCACTTGCATGCACTATTTGACATCTCAGAAGGTGAGTGCAGGGTAAGTGGAGGAATTATCAGCATCTTGCTCTGTCTCTACCTGTTTTCATGAAACTTGCTGGCACTTATTATCTTTATTATCCCCTACCACATTGTTAAATTTGGTTAAATTTATGCTACTTGGAATGGAAAAGTAGATAGATTTCAGCAGAATTTTGTATAAACTTCTTTCCTTGGGAGAACCAAGTTAAAAACCAGATATTGCCTTGGATTTGCTTATTCTGAATGACCCTCTGATGCAGAGATTATTAATTAAAAATATGATAGAGATGACAGGAAAATCATAAGTACTTCTGTTCATACTATTTTGTTTGCACTCATTAGATGGTATTTGACTTCATGAATAGTCCCTCAGAGAGCATGGTGGCATCAGCCCTTGGTATAAGACACTGAGAATCTGCCTTAGTGCAAAAGAAACATGAATCTCTGCAGCTAAATCATATCAATAAAAATGAGATTTCAGAGTTGAAACCCTTTAAGTGCTAAGTGCTAATGTAATTGGCAAAATTCCTGGATATTTTTAATAAGACCAGCATTTCACCATAGATGTGTTGGCTCTCCTTGATTTTCAAATAAATTACAAAGCATTCCCATTCATGTTTGTGTTGACTGCTCCTAAGTATTTATGAACAGATTAGGATAGAAATTTTCTGTACTTATTGCCTACAAAGCGCCTGCAAGTTTTTTTATTTCAGTAATTCACTGTCCATTTTAATGGTGTGTGACTGGCTATCTTTTTGTCACTGGATAGATGTTTTTTTCTTAACAGAGACAGTGAATAGCAAGTAATGTATTTGTGATAGAGATCTGTAGCACTGTCTTAATTAACAAGATTTAAATAATTAGTTACCAGTATAATTTGGGAAGGGAAAAAATTAAGATGCCATGAAAAGCAGAAATTTTTATTCACAAAGTTTATTTATTCCCAAAACTTTTCTTCACCTGACTACTTCTGAAAATCCCCTTTTTTTGTATTTTATTACATCTGTTGTTTGAAAGCTTCCCATTTTATTGCTCAAATCTTGTATTTTTCTCATTTTTATGAGCTTGCACATATTTGCTGTTAGTGCTTTATGTACTTGTAATGTTTATGGACTCACATTATATACAATCTCAATTCATCATTATCATTTGCTGTTTTAAGCATGATGTATTATTGTAAAAGTGGAAGATAAAGTCTCCACAGAAAAGCTACCTTTTTACTGTAAATTGATCTTTTTTTGTTGATTTAATGTTCAAATAATGAATTTTTGATAATTCTGTATTTAATAAATGTCTAAAGGTAACATTTTAATCTTACCTGACACTGGCATTTTCTGGCAGCCAGGTAGTGAGACAGATGAAGGAAAACAAGATTTAATTTTCAAAGAATGGTAGACAAGTAAAAATAATATCTAACTGCCAGTGATGTCTCTTCAGATAGTAACACACATTATCCCCTGGCTGTATTATTGTGCTTAAGGCACTGGCTGAGTCCCCTCCAGAGGTTCAAGACAGTGGTTTTGCCTCTGGTGTCACAAAGAGCACATGTCAGATACATGTCACCTCTCTCCCTGTGCTGCCGCTGGCAGTGGCATTGCCTTTCATACCCAGAGCTGGTTTACAGTCCTTTTCGAATCACGCCTGGCGAAACAACAAGGTTGAACAGCAGGTGATGGAAAGGGGAGCACAATGAGAGCAGGTACTGTCACACCTGCCAGCAAAGCCAGGTGTGCACCCACTGTGGCACCACCTCACACCCAGCCTCCAGATGGCAGGTGCCCCCTTCCAGTGTCTCCAGCAGCACCCGCCATCCATGGCCCCTGACAGGAAGCCTGGAACTGCCAACGTGGCTTTTCTGTGGAGAATATGAAATACAGCTTGTCTGCTGTCGAGGGGAAAAAACAAAGTGGCTTAATTAATTTAATAAAACAAACAAACAAAAAAGTCATAATGAGTACAATTGTCAGCAAACATTACATTCACTATTTTTGAAGTCAACTGCATGGCACCATCCATGCAGTGATACAAGGAGCAGTGGTTTCGTGCCTGCAGCACCAGGAGCTGGGATGCCTTCCCGAATCTGCTGGCTGCAGGCACCAAGTTTAAGCATGTTTCCTGTCACCACGTCTGTAAATGAAGACAGATGTATTATGCTGTCACTGCAGGGAGCCTACAAGGGTGACGTTGGGTCTCCTTTCCTGGGCAGAGAGCAGAGTGGTGTGTGGCCCAGGGACATCCGGCCTGCCATGGCACCACTGTCCCGCTGCTAGGCCCTGCTAGGCCCTGCCCTGGGGCTGCTGTCGCATCCGAGAGTGAGCCTGGCCCAGGAGGGCTGTTGCGGACCAGACTCATCCCAGGGGCTTGGCTGCTTCCAGGCATCATGTCCAACTGCACGTCCTCTCCAGGTCAGTGTTCCCTCTTGGGTCTGCCTTGCTCAGAGCTTTGTGTGTGACTTTGGCTTTCTCTTT
Organism: Machaerirhynchus nigripectus; assembly: GCA_013397975.1. NCBI lineage: Eukaryota > Metazoa > Chordata > Aves > Passeriformes > Dicruridae > Machaerirhynchus > Machaerirhynchus nigripectus. The sequence continues at coordinate 232,318 of VZRQ01009435.1, read as the reverse complement.
ATTCATCTAGACTAGCTCACTTAGTGAGAGCTTGGTCAGAGAATCAAGGTCACAGGTTTGATCCCATTCACTTAAGAGTTGGACTCAAGGATCCTTGTGGGTCCCTTCTAACCCAGAATATTCTGTGATTCTATTACTTGAAAATGAATCAGTGTTCATATGACAGCACCAACAGGATGGCTGCCCCGTCTTTGCCGCCTTGACCATGTTTCTAAATGTGTGTGGTGAGGCACAGTGGTGCTTCACCCAGGGATGGTGGAGCCCATCCTCACCACATGAAAAACCCCTCTCAGACATGTTTCACCCTTAAGCCCAGCTCACCACTGCCCAGGGAAGAGGAATCCCACAGCTCTTGCTATAGAGTGGATTCTGGAGGAGGGAGTCACATCCACTAAAAAACCAAGAGAGCTACCACTGGTCAGGATGCCATTGTGGTGCTGCACCACTTCTGTTCAAAATGCCAGCACAGATTGTTGAGTCTCAGTTGTCTCTGACATCTTGGAGCCCGTCATTTAGCGGGTTCTGTGTCCATTAAACATATGCCTTACTGGTATCAAGTAGTGAAAGTATTTTACCCTGAGTGTCATGTAGTGCTAAGCCTTCCAAGTATTTATTACATCTACACCATTACTTTTACCAGCTAAGCCTGTCATCTCATCAAAGAATTTTAGACAAGACCTGTTTCCAGGATACTACAGCAGTTATGCATCTAGGCACTTTTGAAAACATGCCAGGTATCTATGTGAATCTTTGTGCAGCACGTATCTATAAAGTCTGGGTTTCTGTCTCCTATTATAGTGGAGATTCAGACCTATGAGGAGTATTTTTAGCTTTTTATTGCTGATCATGAAGTCCCCCAAGAACCCATTATATGAAAAACAAAATGAAACTATGTTTTAAATGCATCAGCATCCCCCAACCCTTACTATCAATTACAGATAACCAGCTAGCATTGTTAGACATTTATTGAATTCTATTTATACAATATACAAGACAATGGAAGTAACTAATTAAAACAAAATGTAAAAAACCCCAAACTAAAACAAAAAAAAAACCCAACAAAACAAACCCAAACAAACCAAACCCCAGCCTTACATCACATTTAGCAATTGATTTGGCGGTGCCTGGGAGTGTTTTCTGTGTTGGTTGACTCTGTACAAATAAGAAGGAAACACTAAATAAAATTTATACGTGAAACAAATAGCTGAGAATTGTACCTGAACTTTATGAAGTTCTTGATGTAGGTCAGACTGAAATAAAGCATCATCTTCAAGGTATTTGACCATATGAATATCTTAAACTTCATATTTAATTATAGGTTAGTAATCCTGTAAGTCACGTGTAACTTCTTAACACTCCGGAAATATTTCTTTAATTCCCATTCAGTGATTGATATTATTGTGACTATGTTGCAATTCATTGTGCTTGCAGAATGTATTTTTCAGTCTTGCTAGGCCAGACAAAAAAAAAAAGCTGGCGTTCAGAACTGCTAACTCGAGACCCAGTGTTCAGCCAGCACCTGGTGTTTGTGGCTTCTAAGACCTACAGGTTCCTCACCTTTTAAAGTCTTTCAGCACAGCTGCAGCAGTGTCTGGTGCGTTCAGCAGTGTGGTAGGAAGGCCATTAAGAGACCCGGAAAACATGTCAGGGGGCTCCATTTAAGAACATGAGACATTTGCTGCACAGTTAAATGCCAGTGTTCAACAACAATAGAACTTTTAACTATACTCATTTTTATTCTAAAATGAAGCACTCCAAGTCCATAGACTTCTGTGTAATATCTTTGTGTAAACAGAACTGGAAGGTGCAAGAGGCATTTTCCTCTACAGTCAGGCGGTTTGAACTCAGATTTCTCAGCTTCTGGGGACATTTCTGTAGAGACAAAAGAGACAAGAAGGAGAGATACTCCACAGCCCAATGGTTGGGACACTCACTGAATGCTGGGTCTCATCCTTTCTGCCATCATCCCTTATGAAGCTTATGTTAAACAGATATTGCATAAAATGCAGGAACGGACCTTGAAACAGGATTGAGACCAATAGCAACTTCATTTTCACTCTGAGTCTGAAAAGTGATGAGTGAGCACTGTAAAAGAAAGGATCTCTTTGCCTCTGCTGGCAGGCCTGTATGTGCATTTCCTGTCAGGGAACAAATTACCTAAATGTTAAAACTGCTCTGTATGAACAGGAAAAAAACCAGCCTCCTGTGCATTTCATGCATGTATACTCTTGCAGTTTGTTAAGCAAATAGTGCACTTTGCTATAGTATTTTCCTAAGAATCAGTTATCTCTTAGTCCCTTGGCCCTTAAAAAGGTTGAAAAATGGTTTTTTGTCATTGAAACCTCTTCCAGTGAAAAGAATGTTTAATAGTCTTTATAAGTAACAAGTTCCCTATTGTAGAACTAAATGTGCTTATTCTGTGCTTGGCTTTCCCCAAATGCCCATCTCCTCTGTAACAGCTCCCAGTATATGTAACCATATTCATACTTTTACTTATATGTTTTACATCCAAATACCTCCTTGGGTTTTTTGTCATGCAAGACTTCTAATATTTTCAACATAAATTTAGCATAACCTAGAGGTCTAGCTTCTTCTATTGAGATGCTGCACTAGCTGATTTGGAAGAATATGATTGATAAAAGGGGTTTGCAGATGCTGTAAATCTACTTTTCTTTGCTTCTTTCCATTTTTGTTGCCTAAAATACCCCTTGGAAAAGTCACATTTTTACCAAAAAGTCTCTTCATTATTTTTTTTTTTCAGAGCTTCTAGGTGCGTTTAAACCATACAGATACTGTCGATGAATGATGTCAGGTTTGCAGGCAATTAGATATAATGCCAACAAGTACAACTATGTTTTAATTTCCTTTATACTTTTCAGACTTTGTAGATTCCTATAGGAAGGACAAATCTACTTTAATCAATAGATAGAAGCAAGCAGAAAGAAAATATTACAACCTGCTGCTATTCCATCAGTTTCATTTCCTTCCTTAGGAGACTTGATTGTCCAGCCATGCAGATCTTCATCTGTCAGTTAAGTCCGTATCTAAGGGTTTCTAAACAGTTTTGATACAACTTTCATTTTAGTTTTCACCTTTTTCTTCTTTTCGTGTTTGTGCTCTGTAATAGTTCAAACAACCCTTTTGCCTGACAAGGCATTTGTAAACTTACATCTTTCTCCTAATGCACTGGGTTTGGAGTCTCTTCTTCCTTTTGTTTGCTGAAGGCAGCCTATCTCTCTCAGAAGCTTTTCCTAGAAATCACTTCTTCTAGCTTGCCTTATGTTGCTATTTTTGTCCTTTGGCAACCACTGACTATGTCAGTGGTGACAATATTGTGGGAGAAAAGACTAAATATCCATATAAATTGCAGAAGGGAATCATCTGATATGGCAGTGTTGGAACTTTACAAGTGTAGTTTTCCTTTTTCACTTATTACTTCTTTTTCCACAGTGTCCATCACCATTTGTTTATCATTAGTTGGCTAATTTAGAGTTTAATTGTGCTTGAACGGAGATTTTGGACAGAGGACAGCTGAGAGTTAACATGATTCAGGTAGAATCAATATATCCTGAGCTTCTGTGATGTATACTCTCAAAGCTTCCTTTTTTAGAGAACATAATGACCTGACTGTGATTCTGCTCTTATTCTACTCTGATTCTGCTGGAAGAAGTAGCAGCAGCCATTGCTTCAAACCATTAGTCTTCATTTGAAATAGTGGGGGATGCATATTGATAGTTATAATCACCTTTGTGGCACCAGGGAGGCAGAGTTGTAAACAGTAAGTACTTTTGTGATGCTGATAGAGACAGGAAAAAAGAATTTCACTGTGTTGTCTGGTCAAGCTCTCTTAAGCCCAAAAAATAAAATTACTGCTATTGGTCACATATATTTTGAATGGACCCTAAAATCACAGGTGTGGAAAGGTTAATGTGGGCTGGTGGTTGTTGAAATAAGGGTGCTTTTGAACCTCTACCACATAATGTATATTGTTATCATTATTTAGGTATGTTTATTCACTATTTGGATACTAAGATGATGAACATTTTTAGTATATGCTACACAGCCTGTGAAAGAAAGGTGCAAATCCTTCCTTTTTTCTTCTCTAACAGAATTATCAGCAAATGACATTAGAAATTTCACAAGTTTTTCATCTCCTTGAAAATTATGGAAAGGCAATATTTATTTTGATGAAAATATATACATCTAATGTCTTCTAAATAAAAGTATTTGGTATGCACAATAAATGCCATCTGATGGTGTTCTAATTTTGTTTAAATAAGTTTAAACTGAAATTTTTTTAAAAATCCCAACCTTATGCATACCTGATTAACAGTGGAACAAATGGTTTTGCTACACATGCATGGATTACTGGTTAAAGGTTGGCCTTTTTGTACAACTGGAGGGCAATAGTTCCCATTAGCTTTAGAGAGCAGATCAACCCATTTTAAACATAATAAGCATCTCTTCCAGACAGAAATGCTTGCTTCTGGAATAAAAATTAGTATTAGGATATTAGTGTACTGGCAAGCTAAATATCTAAAAGAAAAATCCATCCAGCTCAATATAGCAAGCAATATTTCTCTAAATTAGCAGTAAAGAAGAAGTTTTCTCATTTGGGGGGAATAGATATTGAAAAAGCTGATGAATTTTATGGCTGAATAAACTGGTTTTGATTTACACTTAAGATTCTGTTGGATCTTCACTGAGTGGCTTCATGTCACTTTTTGAGGACCAGAAAGATAATATACAGAATCTCTTTTTTTTTTTTTGTTAACACATACTGTTTGGAAATAAATTACAAAGGCCTGAAAGGAAAAATTCATCTGTATGCTGTGTGCTATCGTTAATCGTGAGAGAGGAAAGATAAATGAACCAAAACAAAGATATATTTTTTGAGGATGTTAAATCAGTAGTGTGCAAAAGGGGCAATTAGTAGTATTTTTCTAAGAGCAATTTAGATTAAATAGCTGCTGTATGCTATTTTTATTCCATGCCTGAGTTGTCTCTAAAGCAATTTTAAGAGAGCATATATTCTGGTAGCCTGTGTTTTTGACACCAAGGTAGAAAAAGACTGTAGCCTGTTGCAGGCATAATGCTCTAAACATTCAAGTGCTATTAATAGATTAAGTGGGTAGGGATTTCCTACCCACTGCAGTTTTTCTCTATTTTATTGTTTCCAGTGGTTGATAATTTGCATTTTATGACATTTCATAATATATGCTCCCAATTACAGGAAAATAGGATTTATTTTTCTTCTTAGACAGAATTAGTGTTGGTTTATGTGGTAAATATCCCAGCAAAATTTTCCCCTTGTCTCTGTGCTCTAGGTCTCTTGCCACATTCAATACCATTCTGTTCAGCATAATCTTCATTAGTTTAAAGTCCAGCTTTTCTTTTGCTACAGTAAAAATCCTGTGCTGAAACTGCTTGAGGTTTTCAAAGACAGTTCATGTGTTTGGTCTTCTGTGTGCCTGTTTGTAGCTTAAGCTAGTAGATTTGAATACCTGTGCCACCATACTCGTAATATTATACAACAGACTGAGTTAAATGTTCTAATTTTTGCATGGACAAGAAAATGTAATGGTCTTCTATACTAATTTCACTTCCACTTGTCCCCATAATTGCTTTATGATGTGGCGAGAGTGGTCAGCAATGTGTTCATTATACTGATGAACACCTACTGTTTCCAAAGGCTAGAAACTTTAAATTTGATAGTCCTCTTGTGTACTTCTCTGTTTTGATTCCATGAAAGTATTTAGGAAGTTATTGGTAAAATCCCAATTACCTGGTTTCCTTCTTCCTTTTGAGAAAGGCATGATTGGCATGATGACAGCCCATCAAAATCTTTCTCATGTTGAAATACCCTCCATATTATAAATCTATACAGCTACTGTAGAGTCAGTACTGCTCAAATCTAGTGCGACAATCTCCTTATCAATGACAGTTATTGCAAGAAATGACCAGTGTTTGAGCATAGTACAAGGCCAAGTTTTTCTCAGTATAATGTTAATATTTCCTTGACTGGGTCACGTTAGGCTAGATTCAAATTATTAGGAGCTCTATGTTGCTAAATGTGTTGGAAAAGAAGTGACTTCAGGCTGAACCCTCAAAATCTATAGACACATGTGACTGTTAAAATGGACATTGCTGGACTAAAAGTGTACCTGGAAATCTACCAAAGCTTGACTACTTTTGGTTCTCTAAACAGAGACCACAGACAACTGCCTTTAAGAAGATGTTTAACACTGTGACTTGGCAAGCACCAAAGCACTCTAGATGTGATTTTTACAGCTTACTTGTGGCAGCACACACTAGGTCAAGAATTTGGACAAGGTTAACCCTGAGAATTGCATTTGTGATTCTAAGAGCCCTCTGCAGATCTACAGTTCTGCTACTTGCAGTGGATGTTCAAGTTTCTTTATGAGTTCTATTATTGATTTCCTTTATGCCTTAAGGACACATTTTGATTCCTTATAAACAGTTTTAAGTAGTCAAAGAGGGAAGGCAGAGGTTTGTTTTCTTTTCTAGATAAACTTCATGAAGCAAGTAATGGTGAAGGAATTAGACAGTGTTAGTGATAAATAATGTCTAACTTTGGTATCTGAGAGCTCTGCAGTAAAAGAAAACCTGCCCATATGCACTGGGGGTGGAGAGAGAAGGTTTTATAACAGATTTAAAATTAGAAAACAAAATGGCCTGATTAACAGCAGTAGGAAGAGTTCTGCAGAGGATGAGGGGAGAAATTAACGGATGACATTCAAAGGCAGCTGTGAAGTATGAGACGCTGCAGTACGCGGAGGTAGTCAAATCTAGCAGTACAGAGAGTTCTGAATGATGCTGGAATAAATCAAAAAGTCTGGGTGGGGGGATCTTTCAAGTGGTGTATCATAACTAAAAGGTGGATCCCCTCTGCTTACACAGATGGTAAGCCAATAGATTCCATCCTGAACTAGAGCACTACGTTAGTATTAGAAGCAGCTGATATTTAGGGGATGTGTACAAAGATATTTCAAGCAAACTGACAATGGTTTTAGCACGTGCTGGGTTTTTTTGGAAACAGAGTGAGCCTCACCATTTTATACTTCACAAAGCAAATGTAATTCACCTTTTTGCTATTTCCATCTGAGACTATATCTTTCTATGAATTCCACTCACCTGGAAATAAGGGAAGGATAGAAAGCCTTCAAAAATGTGCTTTCTAATGGTTAAAATCTGGACACATGGTGCAGGGAATGTGGAGAGGCGTGTTGCAGAGCTGCATTATAGAAACTTTGTGCCTTAGTTAGGATCCCAAATGAGGCTTTCCTGCAGGCAGCTTTCCAGCAAAGGACCCACTATGGTGATAATGTGGACTGCACCCTTTCCTCTCGATGTTCTGGACCTACCCTTACTGCCAACAGCACAAGGAGGCAACACAGCGCTCTCATCTCCAAAGCAGGTTGAGATAGGAAAGTTGCAGGTGATTACAAGGCAAAACTGAATGTAAACAGACACACTCTAAAGGCCTTTCCATTTCTAAATACATTATGGCTTTCAGTGGATAGACCCCCTACTGATAAATTCTGTCTTTATAGCAGAACTGTAGAGAAAATAGTATTTTTTTTGTGATTGACCACAGTCGGGCTTCTAGTGAACTATTCTGATGAATGAGGTTGAATGGAGTCTACCTCTCTGAAGCGAAGTTCTCTCTGCTTATGACAGGAGAAATCCTATAGGTTTTTTTCATAATAGGTATCACTAAGTAAAACAAGAAAGTAGATCATTAATTAGAGAATATTGAATGAAATTCAATATGAAATTACATCTGCTCTTGTTTTCCCATATGTAAGTATATCTAACACATCTAACCATATGCATATGCAGCCATATCTAACACCTAAATATGGATGCATTCTAATCAGTTTTTCTTGGTCATGAGTATATTCTTCCTTGATATCCAGTATTGGGTCCAGTTACTTTTGGATTCATAAAGAAATACGAATTTCAATTCTTCTGGCTATGAAATAAAAATGATATTCATCCACACCTCAATTTTTCTTCCTCACCTTAGGATTTCCCATTAGTTTCTTTCCCCTCTTTTCTCTCTAGTAAATCTAAATTTCATATATGAATACGGATAAAACTTGATTAAGAATTCAGGGGCTTTTTTTGCCCCCAAGTTACCTGAGGCCATTCAGTTGTTCCTGATTCATGAAGGCAGATGGACTTAAGTTCAGCCAAGATGAGTAAATAACTTACCTTAAGACTGCAAGAAAGTATGTAGTTTTGCTTTTCTTGTGATTTAACTCTGTTAAAACTAGCTACAGGAAAGACACAGTGTTTCTGTGGGAAATGAAGACAAAAAGTAAGTACTTCCTTGCACACATTTTCATGGAAGGTGCTCTTAATTTTTCATTAATTCCATCATTCATTCAAATGCATTTAGAAACTGCCTTTTCTCTGGTGCATTTACACCACTTTTGCACCTTTCTTACATGATTTCATTACTATTTTCTAAAGAATCAACAGAATAGTATGGCTTACCACAGTGTCCCAATACCATCCAAATATTGTGACTGTATCTTTTCATTTAGACCTTTTCATCAGATATCCTCTAAGTTCAACTCATGAGCAGAGATTCAGCTGTAGATATGAAGTCATTGTTCAGCCTATCTAACCTTCTGTTTTGATTTATTATTTGATAATCAGAGCAGTTCTTATGTGGCTTAATATATTCAGTTGAGATAGGATACTTAACACTTCAGCAATGTAAATGGTTTCATTATTTAAATGAAATTCTAGCTTAATGGCAATAACATTTTCATATTGAACATATATATTAGTCATTTCCTTCATTTTTAGATGCTGAATGTTTCATACAAAGGCCATAATTACTTTGTATATTAATATTATTCCATACCTTTGGTGAAGATGTTTTTCATTATGAACATTTAACTTTGGCTTGTCAACTGCCATCTCAGTTTCGTACTTTGGTGTTGTATTTTGTTCAGATACATTCTGTCTGCAGTAATATGCTGCTGTCAGCAGACTATGGTTTTGATCCTTTTGTAGGTTATTTGAAGATTTATTTTATTACCAGTAACAGGAAAAAATTTAGAGTTACTTTTTAGAAGCAGGCTGCTAGAGACCCATTTTTAAAAATGTGGCTTTTCCAGATAGCCTGTCATCCTTTTTATTTTTCAGAAGAATTATTTTTACTATTACAGTTTCTTTTTAGTTTTGGAGTTTTCCATGTTAAAAGGAGGAATTTGGCAGCAAAACATGTTGTCATATTCCACATTCAACTAAAATGATTTTTTTGGCTAGTTTAACTAGTTGTTTTGAGGCCTTCTGGTTTTCAGGTTTTCTGAAGATTCCCTGGTATGGCGTTCTTTGTTCCTGAGTTTTAGTGCTTGAGTCAGTTATATCTGAGGAAAGGTTTCTCAAAAGACTGGAGATGGGATTGCAAATGTAAAGCAGCACTGTAACTCACCGAAAGAGAATTGCAATGGTCTTTCATTGTCTGAATGTCAACACGCTTTAAATAAAAGATATTTGCTTGGCTTAGTATTGAATGCTTTTTCACTAAACACTAAAAGCATCTGAGGAAATAAACTGATACGGTCTATTATCTGCATCTACTTAGAACTGAGTAAAAATTTAAGGACATGTATGTAACCTCATAATGTGTTTAAGTATAAAAAGTAGTGTGTACATATATCATTTGCTTAGCTGTTGTGATGAAGATGACAAGGCATTAGGAGAAAGCTTTATTACACAGTATGTATCTTTGTAATTTGATAATGGTTTCTCCTCAGAATATTAATAACTATTGTAGACATCAGGATCCCAGTACTCCAAGGTAGTAATGACCTCCACGCATTGATTCTCTAAATAACAATTTTTGTTCTTTACTGTAAATGCTGTTTTTAGATAATTAAATTTAGCACAGCTGTAACTAACATGATCATAAGGTAGTGATTCTGTCATTTCTTAGGAGGTAAATCCGTAGCTCAGTCATGGATGATGTGGAATTTTTTTATCCTGGAAGTGATCTTCCCTGTGTTTAGTGACAGCTGTGCTGTTACCCACCTGCAGTACTTAGGTAGTGAGTACTTAGGTACTGAGTACTTAGGTAGTGAGTACTTAGTGTCTCCTCACTTGCCGTCAGCTCAAGCTGAACTAAACTTACTTTTTTCTTCCTAATTCTATTATTTTCTACTTTGTGTGAAACTGCATAGTAAATATTCCACCATCTTTGGATGGCATTCCTGTAGTTCATACAGTATTATTTTAAGTAGAAGTCCTTAACCAAAGGTGACAGAAACTTCAAGTACGAATAGAGAAATCTGCTGGGGAAACAGGTGCTTTGTCGTTCTAAGTGAGGTGGAGCAGAGCCTTTGGAATCTGGATGCATCTGGATCACCACGTGTTACAGCGGCAGCGGGTTCGGTGCGGGGAGGGACCATGCCCAGCTCGGTGCGGGCAGCGGCCGTGCCCAGCTCCGCGGCTCCCCGCGCTCCTCCGGCGGGGCCGGGGCTGGACAGCGGCGCCGGCTCCTGCCCGCCTTGGGCGGTAGATGGTGCTAGATGAGAAGTGAAGGTGCCGCTCAGGATGCCTCCAGCTTGAAGCTGCCGCTCAAAGTCAGGATTAAACACTCGGCGATTTCCGTGTTTGTTTCTTTACCTGTTGGGATCTTTGGGGTGGGAACACTGCAAATTGAGGTGGGTGAACCTGAGGGTGGTAACGGTTGAGAGATAAAACGTCAGTCGTTTTCCAAACACCGTTTCCGTAGCGATAGAAGGTTGCAGCGAATCAGCAGGGCAAGGCCGTCTTTCTCAGTGGGAGAGAAAAGAAGATGCAGGCATAGCACAAAACTGTGCTGCTTCAGAGCAGATTTGTTTGAAAGAGCACTGTCAGCTTGTATGTCGCTGATTGTGTGTCTGGGCATGACTGAAAGCCTTATGTCTTCAGATTGATTTAAAGAATATATGAAGGTAAGACCTCTCAGCTGAATGAGAAGTAGTTACACAAAGTTTGCGTTCTAATTAGCCAGCTGTAGGAAAATAACAAAATTACTTTCTGTCTAAAATCTTACGGACTAAATTATATACTACAAATGTATGAAACAATGTGCATTAATAGTATTCACTTCCTTTCAGGGTTAGAAGTAAAATTGCAAGAATTCCTTCAAAACCAATGATCCCGATTGCTGTACAGTGGCACAACTCAAGAAAAGAAAGAAAACAGTCTGTACTAGTTTTATTATTGGGTTGCCTTTTGGTTTTGCTTCCCTTTTCTCTTTTCATCGTCTACAAATTTGATACCATATCTGGAGCATTTACTTATCCTTGGCAGTAAAATTTGGGATGAAATCTGCAAAAAACTAGCTTTGTAAGATATTTCCTTATATTATTTTACCTATAAAAACATTCATCACCTGTAAAATCAACCTTTATATGGGCACTGAAGGATAAAATGAAAAGAAGCTTCTTCTTCAGGAAGTTAATTATTTCCCCAAGCTTTGTAGTTTTCTGATATTACCATACACAATTAAATTATTCTGAATTGACGGTGTTTAGTGAAAACATAAGTACTGGTAATCTATAGTAGCAGCTGCTTTAGAAAATTTAAGACATACTGAAATAAGAACAATCCTATGTGTGCTTTCCTTGAAGTCGGGTGTGTCAGTACTTGAAGAGGTAAATGGATAATACTGAGCATGGGTATAACACGTTTTAAAACCATAATGCATGAAACATTAGAAATCTAGAATGTAGTATTTTCTGCATCATCTGTAATATAATAGCTGTTATCCTGAAGTAAAATGTGACTTGGCATTGGCAGGACAAATTGCCCTCAGACTCTAATAAGGTCATGACTGGATGCAGTTCTACATAGACACCAGTTCTATAATGCCTAATAGTTATACATACTGTCTGAATGCACACTTCTGTGCAAGATACATTTCAGGGCCACATCTGAAAAAGGTTTTATAAGATTCTTGTCAGTGGAAAAAATATGTTTTTAAAATGTTGTAAGGCAGCCTTGAAGTAGGATGTGCAAGAGATAGCACTTGAGAGTCTGCTCTGTTGATATAAAAAATTATAATAATGGGCAGAATGAATCTTCAATCTGTGACTTCTGGTCTTTTGAAAGGATTCTTACCCTTTTTCCATAAGAATGGCCTAAGAGATCTTATAGTCTGCCCTGCTTTTGGGGTAGACTTGTTTCAGCTTTCTACTTGCTTCTTCAGCACTGTCTCACAACATCCTACTTGTTTACTTGGGAGAGATGCTGGGAAGATACTTGTGCTTAAATAAATACGTTTTAAATGTATTAGAATTTGTGGGGGGAAAAGTAAACACATCCATGAACATTTTTTTCCAAACATTTCCTTAAAATTTTTTTCCTTTGATAAAACATTAAAATGACAAGTACATTTGCACAGCCCTTCTCGAAATAAAACTTTTCTTAAGTCATTTCAGCAGTCATTCCTCAGAAAAGGAAGCTAGGCTTATGAGGGGGAGAGGGAGAAGGGAATGCAAGTCATAGCTATAAAATTGATATTCTTTACATGCTGACTTATTACGACTCCAGTCTGCATTACATGGTATTTTTGTGGGCAAGATACTACTCTGTTAGTCCTGCATAATGCCAGGTGTAATAACACTCAGCATTACCTAATGGAAAGGTTCCTTACCAAACTGTGCTTTAAAAATTGTCACATTACATGTAAAGAATTGTAGAGGAGAGACATATATGAGAAAGAGGGAATGTGACATTTGCTTTTACCTTCCAAGATAAACTGATTAGGTGACTCTTAATATGTTGTCTGAATAACAAAAAGCCTAAGCATGGCTACACTGTGAGTAAATAGAAATAATTTCAAATCACAGAGGGTGTGAGTTTTATGTGTGTAAAAAAAAAAGGAAGCTGAAATAAATCTTCCCCAAATTTTGCCTTACATTCAATAGCTGCAGACATGACTGTTGCCTTGAAGATTTAAAACTAAACTATGATCAGACTTTAAAGCACATATGACAGTCTTATGCAATGTCTTAATAACACCTTGGAAAAATGTTGTAATAGTAGTCATGCCATTTCTCTGGTCTGCTGTAAAGATAAGTTGTTTAACTGAATTCTTTGTGAGTAGATTGAAGGTTTATGCCAGGTGTAATTTTCAGTGTTAGATGATTTAGCTGGTTGCTGTACTTTAATTTTAATAGAGGCTGTATGGCTCATCTTTAGTGTCTGAACTGGGTGTGGCAAAGTCAGTGGGGAATGCTTGAGAAAAGTGAAGATCAAATACCCTGTTTAATAATACAACAGGAAGAAACAACTGCAGCTAAGAAGTGCCTTACCCATTGGCAGCTCTAGGTGGAACAGCAATTGTAATTTTGGTGATTTTTAGCTAGGAAAAAACTCTAGTTTGTTTCTTTAATACTGCACAGACCTTGGAGCTGTCCCTGTTCAGTATTTCTTTTGAGTTTACTGATCACATTGAGTAAGATTTTATTCCTTATTGGTATTCACACTTCTGAATATCTTAAAAAGGGACCCTTACAAAATGCACAATACTGACTCAGTAGGTTTGTCCTGAAGGACTAGCCACTCTTTCATTTCTCCTTCTAAGTACTGATGTTACATGAAAAATAAAGTTCTGCTTATATTGGGGAACTCTTTGTCTGCATGCTGCTCTGAACATTTTCAAATAAATGCAAAAGAGCAATGCTGTCATCATGTTTTCTTGCACCAGCCTACAATTTCAAGTTCTTACACTTGATAGACATAAGAGAGAAACCATGGCAAACTTTACTTTATAAAGTAAAAGATCTGTATTTTCTTCATGTTCTTGCTTCAAGTTACTAACAGAATGCCTGCCAAAGTAATTTGAAAATCTTTTGCAGTTTTCTGCAAGGGAAAGTTTTTCTGCTTTGTTTCAGACAGAAAAATCTGCTGTAGTAAGGCTATCTGTTAAATTGCAGAATTCAGAAATACTTTCTGGGCTTGAAACCAAAAGCATACCTTTGCTATTTAGTGTTGTAATGTACGGCAGAATCACCTTACACACTCACCTTGGAACTGTATATTTGGACTAAATGCTTTCTCTGAACAGCCCTGAAACCAGAGGTAAGGTTGTATACATAGCACTCACATCAATTATTTTGATGTAGCGTAAGATGATTTACGTTTAGGAGCAAGAAAACACTATCAGGTGTAACATCTACATCAAGTACCCTGGTGAAAGATGATGTTGTACCACTGAAACACTGACGAATTCTCTAGAGCATTCCTCTGAGCTAATGCATTGTGCCTTTTGCTAGAGAGGAACAGTGGTACCAAAATAATGAAGTGTATTCCACATCCAAAGTAAATCCTCTATTCCATCTGCCACACAACTATTGCTCTTGCTAATGCTGAAGAGAAACTAGTAACAAATTAGGAGTCTATGGATGTACTCTTAGGAATGAATTTTGCCATGGGTCTCCAGTAGAAGAAAGAAAAGATCTAAGGTCCTCTGATTCCTGTTCCCATATCTAATTCTAGAATTTGTCTTCCTTGTCTCCTTTATCACATCTTTTCAATGTGGAAGTATATATTTTACTCTGTTCTTTCTGCAGCAGTGTTGCTTTTGATAATAGGATTGCCCTGTGAATCTGAACTTGCTTTTAATCAGGTGCAATATTATTTTTATCCTCCTCTTGAAAGTTGACTCTGTATGAATTCTGCCTACATTCTTCCAGAATTCTTCAGCTGCTTCTAGAACATGTTGACCTATTTATAAACCAATAAAACTCTAAAAGAAAAATGCTTAACACATCATGAAATGACTCAAACTGTCCTTTTACTTTTCTCAGTTGTGCATATAATTCTTCCTTTTTAAGCATAAAAATTTTGTGTGTTGATCTTTCGGATGGCTATAGACTTGAAAGATTCAGACATCAGAAAATCAAACTGATACAATCTGATGTGTTAGCAGAATAAACATAGTTTAGGTTTAAAACCATGTGAGCCTCTCAGGATTCCTTCTTATAAACATACATGGAAAAGAATTTGGATCCTTTTATTAATAATTTTACTAAATGAGACTTCAGATCCAACAAATCTGTAAATGAAAATCTAATTCAGTAACACTAATCTGAAGTATATTCTAAGTTTGAGGAACCTTTGTGCAATTCCGTGCTGGTTATGGGATATCCGGTTGGTAGACCAGTCTCTAGGATATATGAAAAATAATATTTAACTGCAGAAAACAAGGTAGTCCAGGAAAGGTGGGCTTGTTTCAAAACAGATAGTCTTGAGGGCACAGGAACGGACTGTCCCTGTGTGCCTAAAGATGAGTGGACGAGGCAAGCATCCAGCCTGGAGGGGCAAGGAGGTTTTGAAGGAGCTAAGGAATAAAAAGGGGATATATCATCTTTGGAAGGAGGGTCAGATCTTTCAGGAAATATTTAAGGAGGTTGTTAGGGCATGTAGGAAAAAAATTAGAGAGGCCAAAGCTCAGCTAGAACTTAACTTGGCAACTCTCGTGAAGGATAATAAAAAATGTTTTTACAAATATATTAAAGGCAAAAGAAAGGGTAAGACCAACCTCTGTTCTCTACTGAATGCAGGAGGGAACTTAGTAACTACAGATGGGGAGAAGGCAGAAGTGTTTAGCGCCTTCTTTGCCTTGGTCTTTATCGGAAAGACGGCTTGTCCTTAGGACAACTGTCCTCCTGGGATGGTAGATGGTGTCAGGGAGCAGGATGGTCCCCCTGTTATCCAGGAGGAAGCAGTCAGAGAATTGCTGAGCTGCTTGAATGTTCATAAATCTATGGGACCAGATAGGATCCATCCCAGGGTGATGAGGAAGCTGGCAGATGAGCTTGTGAACCTGCTCTCCATCATTTACCAACAGTCTTGGCTCACTGGTGAGGTTCCAGATAACTGGAACCTGGCCAATGTGATGCCCATTCACAAGAAAGTTAGGAAGGAGGATCCTAGTAATTACAGGTCAGTTAGTTTGACCCTGGTACCTGACAAGGTAATGGAGCAGTTTATTTTGAGTGCCATCACACAGCACTTACAGGATGGCTGGGGGATCAGACCCAGCCAGCATGGGTTTAGGAGGGGTAGGTTGTGTTTGACCAATCTGATCTCCTTCTATGACCGGGTGACACGCCTGATGGATGCAGTAAAGGCTGTGGATGTTGTCTATTTGGACTTCAGCCACGCCTTTGACCCTGTCTCCCACAGCACACTCCTGGAAAAGCTGGCAGCCCACGGCTTGGACAGGTTCATTCTTTGCTGGGTTAAGAACTGGCTGGATGGCCGGGCCCAGAGAGTGGTGGTGAACAGCACCACATCCAGTTGGCGGCCAGTCACTAGTGGTGTCCCTCAGGGGTCTGTGCATCTGGATGCATCTGGACCATTTTGTTTAAGATTTTCATTGATGACATAGATGAGGGTATTGAGCCTTTTATTAGTAAATTTGTGGGTGACACTAAGCTGGGAGTG